>MU833153.1:0-60387 GCA_029204225.1 Diphasiastrum complanatum
GGATACTTAAAACATGTAAATTCTCTCACGTCAAATTAGGACACTTTTAATTGCCCTTGACCATTGCGTAAACGTTCTATTTCAAGCATAGACACCAAAGGGGTGAGCTCCTTCAAGTCTCTTTGTATTAACCAGGCATCAAGTTTTGCTTTTTAGTCCTTGCACACAAGAACTAGAGAAAGAAAAAAAAATTGATCTTCCCCTCTAAAGCCTTAGAACTATAGACATGCAAGTTGATCAGCTATTATTCATTTCACAAGGCAGTTCTCTAGAATTCTATTGCATAGACTTCCCCATTGTCAAACTCAGCTATGGCAGAAAAGTTCCCTGTAGCTATCATCATGGCATTCAAATAACCAAAATATTGGATGAATGAATGCAACAAATTGCTAGAAAAACGTTGCTTTCCCAGCCTACAAGCTATTTAGTTGTCAAACACCATCGGCTTGTAGCAGTTTTATCAAGAAAGCATTGGAAGCACGTTTACCAATATGCATAGATGAGTGAGGAGTCTATGACATATGTTGATGTACTTAACCAAAGCCAAGATCATCTCAGAATTCCAGATAAAAATGTACAGTATTGGCAATATAGAAAGAAATCTATTATTTTGACATTTCTTTACCTATTATAGTGCTAGATACCGTGCTAAGATATCTTCTACACTTGCAAAGGCAGCATCAAATACTGAGTACTCTAAACCATGTTCAGCATAATGATGAATGTAAGCTCGAGAAGAATACATTGCATAGGCTCGAGAAAGCACACGAGATGCTGGAAGGATAGCTACTTGGCTATTGCTAAGTAAGCCAGCAGACATTGCCAAATTTCCATAACTTGCTTCATGAACAGCAACTTTAATAGGATCAACAGACCACAAAGGATACATGCGCAAGTCATTAAACATGTCAACATTGACAGTTTCACTACCCCACCCTCTCAAAACAAGAAGATTTGCAACTGAACGATCCACTGATCTAGAGCCAACTGCTGTGTGACCTTGAGTATTCTTAGATTTGGATGTACTTTCCTTATTTTGAGAAGAATCTTTTCCAGCACATTTTCCCGCATCGTAAGCATCCGCTTTAGGTGCTTCAGCTGAGACCCCCATGTGAGTGTCGTAAAGTCTAGCGTTTCTGCATGAATCTGCCAAAAAACTTATGAGCTCCAATACACGCAAAGTTGCTAGAAGCCAATCTACCAATTCTTCATGAAACCAAATGTTAATCCTTATACATGTGTAAATAGCTTCACTAAAATAGTATCTTCCAGAAGTGGGAAAGAGGCCTGCCTGAGGGGTTGAGTGCAGTGCAAGCATCCGATATCCTGGATGTGCACAAAGGTTTAGAACCAAGTCTGAAAGTTGCCGAACAGAAAGACCAGCTCCAGAACCAGACCAGCCTGTACTTGACCCAGACTTCAACTGAGTTGCAGAGCTGCATCCTTTCCCAGTATGAACAGGTCTCCAATAGGCAGGTAGAAGGATCGATGCAAGAGATTGTGCTCCAACTTTGTTCATATCAGTGAAAGAAGGTTTTTCTATTGCTAGCGACCTTTTACAGATGCTACTGAGGGCATCATTTTTAACAGCAATTATACCATCAGCATGGTTGTGCAAATGAGAGAGAGTAAGAAGCACATTGTAATTCTGCACTACTACCTCACCGGTTTCAAATGGCCAAATGCAATAACTCATAACACAAGCTGCCGGGTATTCATCTCTTAAGGCCTCCAAAAGATACGCCCCTAGAATCAAAGCAAGCAGTAAATAGTTCTGCACTATGCTTCTGAAAAGTTTAAGCATTTCCACAGGATTCTATCTCACTTCAGAGCTTAAACTAGGAATCAGTACCAAAACAGACCCAAACCAGCACCAGTACCACCAGCCATGCTTTGCATCAATAAGAAACCACAAAATTGGTCACAGGCCTCCACCTGCAAAGCGCACAAAATCAGAAAGTAGACAACCACACAGAACGTACCTCACCCTGCAATTGAACTATTGCTACCTACATGATGCTCACTCCTAGTGGGTGGGGTAAGGCATGTACCATCTATGTTCTTTCTTGAAAGTTAAGCTCAGTGACACCAATTTCATTCTCTTTAATTTGATCTTGGAAGTCTGAAACTTTTGACGTGACGACATCAAATGAAATATGTACCTCCAAGCGAATCAACTCAAGAAGAGACACCCTACATGCAGGTCCATGACTATAAAATCCTTGAGCCCAATTGTTTCCAGAGCCACTGTTCCTGGTGAAATAATGTCTTCCATAACTCCAGATTTTGCTTGCATTTGCGGCATTCATCACATCTGCCACCACCTAGCAACTAACCCTATTAACAAGCATTGATACACATTTGGGACATAACAGATGCATAGTTCATACACATTACAAAATTTGACTAACCTTTGGTTCCATATCTATCAATACACACCGTGCCGTGCGGGTGTTGCTTGGACCTTCATGGAAAAAAATTTCCAGAGGGCCACCAAATGGAGCAGAATTAGCCATCGCATTAAAGAACGAAAAACCTTGCTGATTACCACCTTGACCAAGTTGCACTACCACCACCCCCATGCTTCCCAATGTAGCAGAGGCCTCTCCGTGCCTCAACTTGGGTATAGGAGTTCAAGTTTTCTTCAGCTAGCATTAACCTGCACAAACATACAGTGCTGAGAAAAAGGTCACAATCCTCAAGGTCTAGATACCCAATTAACCTGTATCATGATAACCAAGCATAAGAGAAACATCGGGGACTTGGGGGCAATTCATGCATGCCAAAAAGAAACCTCAATATCTATATGGGAATTAAGCTACCTTTTTACGATGCACATATCTGTGAATAGCAAGATCAAGCACCCACAAATGGGAGCTTATAATTGTGCATTTGTCATGTTACACTTCATCCCATGCAACCAATAAGAATGACTAGAAACACATCTATATCGGTAAAAAGGTTGAGAATGGGCTGGCATGGTGTACTAACACCCACCACTCCCCAGTGTTACTTTGCACTGTTGGATTCCGCATTCCACAATTAAAATGGCTTCAGAAATTTGAAATGCTTTTTAAAAGAGTGGATAGATGTTGGGTAACATATGCTACTTGAGGCGCTAGTACCCTGAAAATCTAGAATGGTTGACCCCCAAAAGTCCTAGGACAAGTATTGTCAAGAGTTTTGGGATGCAACAACATAGAGAATGTAGTTTGGCATGATCATAACCAGGTTTCTATATGAACCTAACTCAAGGTCTAGCCCATCCTCTAGTAGACCTACAACATTTGGTTGTTGTCATTTGAATCTCAAAGTCATAGAAACCTTATTTTAGATGATTGAGGGAGTAGATTGAAAGAATAGTTAATTTGATCAAGCAAAAAGGTCTGATCATAGTCCACATGAGTTATGGTGAAAAGACTCACGAAAATCCTCCTTCTCAATGTACATGAAGATTTTGCTTGTGGAGGTGCCTCCATAATACAAAGAAAACTTGAGCACCTGCCATACTTATCTTATAATTAACCAATCTCAATTCACAAGGATGAGGTTTACTAACTAGAGGAATTTAATCACGTGATGGAAGGCCATGAGTCTTAGAAAGCTTTATTAACGTCTTTTCCATGCCAAAAGGCAGGGACATGTCAAGTATATCAATGGGAGTGCATAAAATGTCTCCAAAAACAGTAAAGAAAGTACATGTAGATAAACTACTAAGTAAGTAACCAAACTGAACTAAACTATGCTCTGAAATGTAAAATGTAATGTACAAAAACATGTGCAACACAGTTGATAGTCTAAAAAAAACAAAGCATAGTGTCATCATCATGCTCTGCTGGGAATGAGAAACGATGTAATGTGAGCTGCTACGAAAACTAGAGCAGGGGTGTGTTGTTGGCATCATTTGGAAGACTGTTGATGAGATGTGCGTCTCCCCATGGTAGGTCAATAGCTTGGGCCGCAACATGATTGTCTAATGCATTGTCTCAAATCTTTGTGTAGGTGCATGTGCAGGCATATCATCACCGTCATCGTCATCATCACTGGTATTAGTGCACTCTGTATTTGTCCTAGGTCTCCTCCTTAAGAAGAATGATGTGATCTGGAGCTGTGGTACTGAGTGTGCAGTGTAACAGGCATGTCTTGGAGAAAGCAATGATATCTCCCCCTGATCTCATAATAGGTAGCGCATTCGAAGATTAAGTGCTCCTCAGACTCCACCTCATGTAAAGAACATAACAGACAGTTCCTCTCCTCTCTCGGAATACCCTGGAACCGTCTGGTCTCGCAGGTGTGAAGAAATATGCAGCTGATCGAGTATGAACCTGGGGCCATGAGATAGTCTAGAACCTAGATAACGTGGTAAAATTGGGAACCCAACTGTATCAAACTCTAAAGAATGAGTCCAATATTAATCAGGTTTAACCCCTAACTGACCTTGCCAGACTCAGTCAAGATATGTTCTATATTTAAAATGTCTAATAGACTGGCGCGAGTTACGAATAGAGCCACAGCTGATCTAGAGCTAAGCTATGAAAGCAACACATAAGCAAGACTTAAGCTATGAAAGCAGCACATAAGCAAGACTTAGCACTAGAAAGCTGGAAAGAGAGAGATTAAGGAGGCTAAAGAGAGAGATCAATATCATCAGCTGAGAATAACAAATGACACAGTTTTGCTACTTATAGCCAAGAGGAAGCCCTAAAAGGAAGCTTCCGGTGGCTAGGGCCCAACTGGGAGGGATAATAGTGCGCCGTCCAAGAAGGCCCCCACTCTCCAGTAATATGTCCAAATGGCCTAATAATGAATAATAAGGCCAAAGGCCAACCATATAGTCTAAGTGTCACTAATGAATAGAAAGGGCCCAAGGCCTGCTTATGCATAAAGTAAAGTAAATGTAAATGGACACGGCGAATGTAATGAGCCAAGTCCATAACTCTCCCCGACACAAAAAAAAAGACCCAACTGCCGAAAAAAAACTGGATCAAACAGCAGCAAGCCCTAGTGCATCAACAACTAGAACAGCATCTGATGTAGAGGAATCAACAAGTGCAACAAGAGCACGAACCTGATCCGCAAGTGATGGTGTATGATCAAAGACATCAATAGGCTCCCAATGGCCTCCTCAATAGGACGACCATCCCACTGGACCAAAAACTGAATCTGCAGGCGGCGTCGACTATCCTGTAATATAGCAGCAGGTAAAAATGGAAACAACTCGGGAGCAGTAGGAAACTCAACATCACAAGGAGTGTCATCCTCAATACCAGCACGTAATAAACTGACATGGAATACATCACAGGCTCGTGTGGAAGCAGGAAGCTGTAAGCGATATGTAACTGGACTAAGAACCTACAAAATGCGATACGGTCCATAATAACGTGGTGCAAGCTTCTCAGTAGAAGCATGGCCTTGGACAAAATGATGACGTGCAAACCGTAGGCGTAGATAAACCATATCTCCAAGCTGAAACTCAACATGACGGCGGTGACGATCAACTGAGGTCTGATAACGCTGCTGAACATGCTGTAAATGAGAACTGGCCCGGGTAATAAGCTCTCGGGCACTTGATAGAAGACAGGTGTATCCTCGTGAGGGAGAGGAATGCCAGATAAAAGAGGTGTATAGCCATGAGATAATAAAAATGGTGCGACACCTGTGCTGGTACTAACAGAGCTGTTATAGCTATACTCTGCTAAACATAAATGCTGATCCCAATCCTTCCCAGAAGGAGTAAAAAAAATAATCAGAGCTGCAATAGTGGCAAATGAGGAACTGGACGACGAAGGTGAGTGGCTAACCCAAGGAACATACGAACATGATGAACATCAGTTGGTATAGGCCAATCCTGGATGGCCTGAACCTTATGAGGGTCCAGACGAATGTGCCCATTACAAACAAGAAAACCAAGAAACTCGATAAGGCGGCAGTGTGAAGAGAGGTGGTAAGAAAAGCAGCTTGTGATTCAACTGTATTGTCATGTGAAAAAGTGTGGAGTAATGAGGCCAGAGACTCCTGATAGACTGGCATGTATAGAGGGCTAGGGATGCATATCTCATGGGTAAGCGTGAGATGGGAAGGTGGGAGGCGACCAATAGCAAAAGAGAGATGAAAATCAGAGATGAGAGGTATGGAGGATGGTGACATCATGAGATAATCAATGGCATTATGACCGCCACTATGAGGATGACAAGTATACCTGCCTGAATCCGACCAACAACTCAGGCCATTATGCTCGCCAAGCTATAATAAGTACTCACCATATGGGGTAATGAGTCTCGAACTGTCATCGGAAATCCTAGTAACTCCCATCCCATCATTGTCAAGGGCATGAACGCGGAGCTGGTGGTCGGTGGTGTTGTGAAACTCTGACTATCGTGAGGATGTCCTTGCATTAAAATCCCCAATGAGAAAGTATGCCCCCACTCTGTAAATCTGAAAATATCCAATGAGAGATCAAGGTAGGGTGAGCCAATGCCCCCAACAAAAAGATGAAGCCTGTGGAGGAAAATAACATCCCGCAATAAAGAGGTCCGTATCCAAACCAATATCATGTCCAACAATACGAATCCAAATATAACGCGCATGCTCGTCATGTATGATGAACTCAATGATCGGGTGAAGAGACTCCTTGTATAAGCATGCAACCCCTCTGGATCCTCGACCACTAGCTGATCTGGTCTCAGGTGTGTGTGCACGGAATCCCATCTGTATTTTGGGAAAGTGGGTAGCCCTCACTCCTAACTCTCATGAGTTTCCATAAAAAGCAGTAAATCCCAACCAGTGATAAAATCAATTAAGTCTCCTGATTTGGAAGATGAGTGTATAACATCACAATCCCAAACTCCAATATGGAGATGGTGTGGATGGGGCCCCGGGGTACTCCCGAACCCAGGGAATGGGAACTGCTAGGAGAGCTATCGATAAAGCGCACCCCGGAGAGAGAGAGAGAGAGAGAGAGAGAGAGAGAGAGACACACACACACACACACACACACACACACTCAAAGTAGTAATTAGAGACCTCAAGGTGCTAGTTCACTTTTAACCTCCTCATTATGTCTTCTTGATTAGAGAATTAGTGCGAAAGAACACAATTGCGTGAAGAGCATGGATCTTGTGGAAAGAGCTCTTGCACTCTTGAATCTTTGTACGAATACTTGCTATTTTATCTACTTTTACTTGTTCATTGCAATGCACTTACTTTTAATCTCTTTGCAATCAAATCTTGTTTGCTGGGCTGGCTTTTTTGTGATAATTCCACTAGGCATTCTCAGATTTGTCAATAGGTTATAGGCCCACATCATGTGCTACAATCCAATCTGCCTTCCATTGAGCGGTTGGATGGCAACAACTATTCGGATTAGAAGACTATGATGAATGAACCTATCAAGGGATTGTATCACGCTCTAAGAAATCATATTTTGAAGGATCACTCACGTGGTATGCATGTGATTAATCAGCCCTACTCTCCAATGCATCAATCTCTCCAAGAAACATATTAAATATATCAAAAATTACACTCTTTTCATGAGGCATGGGAACTCCTTGCCAAAAAGCAAACAAGTGAGATGTCAATGATAGTACGATGTTGCAAAGAAAGCTTTTTCGCGTTAAAATCTTTTATCAAAGAAAATGTTGGTCTCTACATTACTCACTTCAATTATTTGCCATCACAATGGATATTCTCCTCAATAGCTTGCCACCTATCTATTTTTAGTGACTTCTTTGGAGTCTAAAGATGAGAAACTCAATGCAGACTTTTTCATTGCAAGGCTCAAGCAAGGGTATGAGAAGATGAAGCCAAGCTGCTAATGTATAAATTTACACTTGTTTTTTCTAGCAACTTATGGTTCCATTAGTGGGGGAAATTTTGATCTGGTTTTCTAGCAACTTAATGTCATTTGAATGGAACAAAAAGATAATTGTAACAAATGCTAGTACAGAGAGGATGGATGAGTTTAGCCTTCTACGCTCACATGTTTCTTGTCATCATAAGCAACACCTCATTGAGTAGATACTCTACCCCTATTGTCTGGATTACACAAAGATATGCACAAAACATATCTTCCAAAATAAATTGGTCCTTCAACCTACCCATTGTGGATGCTTCCCACTAATCATTTAAAAATGTGTTCCCAAATTCACGAACACATGGCTATGATCTCCCCACTTGAGACCCATATTTGAGAATCAAGAGTCTGCACAATGTCATCATGCTTCGGTCAAACAACTCACCCAATGATGGAGCTAGTAGTTTATTCTTAATTTGCAATGAACTAGGCCATCATAGTCAATTGACAGATCTAGGACAAGTTCACTATATACTTGGTATTTAGGTCCTTCGAGATCGAACCAAAGTACATCATACATTTCATATAAGTCGTTTGAAAGAGCAACTTGGTGGAAAGGATAACCTTATTTTGGAAGGTGAACTAGTTCAATTGGAGGACTTGACCACCTTTGTGCCCATGGAACACCCAAAAAAGTCCTGGATAAGCGACATCATCAGTTGAGAAATCATTCGACACATGCATGTGGATAGCCAATGACGGGCTGTCACATAATAGCATGCACATTACTTGATCCGTTGGTAAGGTGAGTCGGATGATGAGGACACCTGGGAGAAAGAGGTGGACCTTAGGCTAAGACTCTCTAAATTCCTACCTTGAGAAAGAAATTCTTAACTGGGAGAGAATATTATTTATTTACCATAACATTACACTTCGAGTGATGTGAGGCAAAACGCTGAGCCGGCATTGTCAAGTGCTTTGCACGGCCTCCACAAGAAACATTCACCTAGCCAATATTCAAACGTGTCAGCATCTCACTCTTTACCAAAAGCTTTTGCGGTTTGCCTTTACTTGTTAGCTTGAATGTAAGGCATAATTTCAGCCCTTAAAGAGAGTTGTTGCCCTTTGGTTAACCTTACAAGGTGAATTAACATTAAAAAAAAAGTCCCCCATGGGTATACAACATTGGTAGGGTCTAAGCTTAACATTAAACTTGACATTAGACCATAGAAACTTGACATAAAGGTGCAGGTTTCTATTTCCGACACTCTCCCTTAATGACAAGTTTGTTTTCTTTGACCCCAAGCCAATGTCGAAATTTTTCAAATCTGTCCTTTGATAAGCTTTTTGTAAATATGTCCACAACTTGGTCATCAGTGCAGCAACAAATAAGCTCCAACTCCTGCTAGAACCGTCTCGCAAATGAAATAGTAGTGTATTTTAATATGTTTGGTGCGTGCATGGAAAATGGAAATTTTTGCAAGCTGGATGCAGCTTTGATTGTCACAAAAAATATGCGTTGAATTTGATTGATGCAAGCCACAATCTTCCAACAAGGTGTGCAGCCAAACACATTCGCAAGCGGCTGTTGCTGCAGCTCTATACTCGGCTTCGGTAGACGATAATGCCACTGTAGGCCATAGCTGAACCAAGTGAGAAAACAAAGAAGACCTCCAATTTGTGGGATCACTTGCTCAATCGGCGTCACAATAGCCCAACAATTTAAACGTATCATTCTCGGCATATTCGAGTCCATAATTAATTGTATACTTTAGATAACAAAGAATCCTCTTGGCTGCCTTGAGGTGGACTTGTTTTGGATTCTCCATATGTTGGCTAACAAAGGTGACATTATATGCAATGTCGGACCGTAATGGACTTGTCCCAAGTCCTTCATCTCAAATTCTTGAGATATTTCTTAACTTCAACAATTTGCTTAGGATTACTTCCTGTGAATATCATATCTATAGAGTGTTAATAAGCAAGATACAAAGGTTGTGGAATCAGCCTTACTCTTTGTGAAACCACGTGAAAGTAGGTACTCATCCATTCTTGAGTACCAAGCTCTCTGAGCTTGCTTAAGTCCATGTGAAGCCTTAATGAGACGACATCCATGATGTTCTCTCTTTCACCACAAATCTTAGGGATTCGGAAAGATATATCTCTTCATCAAAATAGCCATAGAAAAAGGAAGATTTTACATCCTCGATGTATCTCCCATCCAAAGTGAGTTGCTTAAGCAAGAGCAAACCTAATGGTGGGCATTTTGGCAATGGAAGCAAATCTTTTGTCGAAATCTATGCCCTCCTTTTGCGCATATCCCTTTGCCACTAGCCTCGCCTTGTACTTTTCAATTGTGCCCTTGGCATCATATTTGACTTTGTAAACTTACTTTGTACCAGTTGGTTTTTTATTTGGCTTTGGTTCAACTACTACCCATGTTTTGTTCCTCATGATAGAGGAATACTTTTCCTTCATGGCTTCAACCCATACTTCTTGTTGTGAAGATCATAGAATCGAGGCGCTTCAACATTTAGTACTTTTGCCATTAAGGCAAAATTCATAGTTGAACTTTTGAGTCTCTCTCTTAGGACTCTTTGAGCTCTTGGTTGGCTAGATTTGGCTTTATCGATTATCTCTCCTTCAATTGTCTTCAAGTACCATCGAGGGAGTTTCTTGGGTTGAGGAGGAGGACTCGGCTGAGGATTAACCGTTGTAGGTTGCTGGAAATCACCAATATGAGGGCTGTTTTGATGTCGAATCTGCCCCGCATCTTAAGCAGCACCTTCTTCTCCTTGTCCTAGATGTTGAACGTCCACTCTTTCAGCAATAAAAACAAGGGCCTTGTACCTTGTTTGTTGAAGAAGAAACTTGCTTTTGCTTCGCTTTAGATGGATCGTCCTTGAACCAACAATTTTGTTTCTTTATGGGTTTTCCTACCACAAATAGAACACTTACAACTATTAGAAGCGTCGGAGCCTTGTTTCTTCTTATTCTTTGGATTTTTCTGTATGAGATTGTGCGTTAACCTTTGTTGTCCCATGAGTTTGGGATCTTAATTCTTCTTGAAGAAGAATTCCAGCCACATCATCGTAGCTTGGCGGTTTCTCTCCAACATTTAATGTGGTGACAAGATGCTGGAACTGTGGAGGAAGGCCATTGAGAGTGACGCTAACAATGTTTAGGTCATCTACATCCTTGCCTACATCCATAGCTTTTCCCTCATTCATCTTCAAGGTATGAAACTTTTGCTTTGAGGGAAAGGATCTGTTAGAAGTAATAAATGATAATGTTAGTTTCCCATAGGTTACTTTGACCCAAAAGGTCGAGACTTGTGTAACCATGGGTTAAGTTTATTATTTAGACCATGTTAAGTCAGTTTTAGTTGAGTTGGACCCAATTTTGGTCCAGTAGTAATTCGTGGGTCCAAGTAAAGTCTAATTATGTTAAGGGACCCTATCTTGACTTTTGGGGGTGCCCTATAATTAGTAGTGGGTCTTGGAAGGTTCTAGTTTGGAAGAGTCTAGGCCCTTGGAAGGCCTATTTATATGTACTCTTTGTTCATTTGTAATTCATTTTCTTTCAAGCATTGCTACTACTTTCTCTCTCCTTGAGGGCGCCTAACCCTCTCCCTCTTCTTCTTCTTCTTCTTCTTCTTGTATATGGTGATTGAATCTTAGAAGGATCTTGGCACTTTGATTTCCTACATGGTATCAAAGCCATGGATCTTCTATGCTTGATATAGGGCACCCTACCAAAAGAGATCGTCTTCACTTAGGGATCACAAAAATTCAGCACCTTTGCTGATTTTCTGGAGTGAAGGTCCGTTTTTTGACTCTTTTCCGTTTTGCAGGAGGGCGCCACACATCAAAGAAGATAACAGGATTTTGGGCGCCCAAAAATCAGGTTGTTGTTTGCTGATTTTTCAGGTTGCAGGAAGGCGCCATTAATTATCTTCTTCGGGGCTTCTTTTAGGTCGCCCACATCCGTGTAGGTTTATCCTACTTCCGTTGGTCCACTGCTGCCCTATTTTTCAGATTTGCTCCTTTGCAGGCCGCCCATCTACAAGCAATTTCTATTCTTCTGATTTGGCTGAGAAATCAGCACCCTTGCTGATTTTACAAAGTGAAGATCCGCTTCTTTTTGCTTGTTTCCAGGTGTGGCAGAAGGTGTTAATTTTTTGGTGATGATCCGATCACATTCCGAGGCTAAAAATTGGACAGCATATATCCATTTGCAGGGTGTTGCAACAGCCCTATCCGTGTGTGTATTGTTCACACTTTTTGGCAAGAAAGAAGGGTTTCAGAAAAAGCTTTGTTGGAGGCTAACCTAATTCTTTGCTTGCTAGTTTTTTGAGTTTGTAATGCAATTTTAGGCTGAAATTCTCAGCACACAAGGCTTGTAGGAGGGCGAGTTCCTACATCCATCTAATGTGTGGTTTCGACACATTCCGGTGCTGATTTGTCAGATTTGATACTTGCTGGTTTTTGTGTCTTTTAGTGCACATTTAGGGTTTGAAAAAGTTTATCTTCTTGGCTGGTTCTTATGGCAAGAGATTTGGGAGCAATTTGTACTTGTTCGGGCGAAGATATGTTGGATGACACCAACTACTCTTCATGGAGTTGCAAGCTGAGATTTTGCATCGACATGATGATCAAGATTTAATCGGTAACAAGATCTATCTTATATCATTTGAGATTCTGCAAGACCTCTAAAAGTGCTTGGGAAACACTTTTAAAGATGTACCGAATAAAGGATTCATCATCATGCTTTCTCCTCTCTACTTCATCCTCTTTGAAGGTAGAAGAGCAAAGTCATGCAAAGTTTGATCATTGTCTTTCTACAAGTACAAGTTTGCATCGGAATGTTGGTATGGTAAAATATTCTTTTTCTCTTGAGCCATTTGGCATTAGTGAAGAACTTTATGAGCAAGCTTCTCAAAATAATGTTTTGGAAAAGGCTGAAATCAAGCATTCTTTGAAGCCATTTTGTACTGATGGAGGAGGGGAAAATTAGAGTTTAGAAGAGTCTAGGCCCTTGGAAGGCCTATTTATATGTACTCTTTGTTCATTTGTAATTCATTCCCTTTCAAGCATTGCTACTACTTTCTCTCTCCTTGAGGGCGCCTAACTATTACGAGCTCGTGACCAGTGCCGAACCCTAGAGAACACAGATAGGTCAGATACCAAAGTCAGGGTCGTGTCCAGCGTACACGACCAACAGGGCAAGACACCGGCAGGGTCCATAGCCATGGCGGGCCTAACACAGTCTAGGGACCCTGTCAGCACGATAGGGCCCCCAGTTGGGTCTCGACATGCAATCGGCCACGACAGTGACACGTGGCCGACACTTGGCAGTTGCATGCTACCAATCCTCACACTGGGCTAGGAGGGGCTTACTCTATATTAGAGAGTAGGCAAGGTTGGGTGGATCAGTTAGTGTTTGCCCTACTGTGGTGTTAGGATCTATTACATTGGTATCAAAGCCATTTCCATCTTTGGGAGCTTAGTAGTAGCAGTAGAGAAAGCTATCTGAGGATAAGAAAGATCTCTCAGTTTCTCAGAAAAGATTAGGGGAGGAGAATCGTTGTAGGAGCAGCCTTCAAACTTCTGATTTTCACTAAGAAATCACAGTAGTAAGGAGACAGATTCCATGTGTAGGTAGCTCGCTGGAAAAGCAGCTGTTCTTCACAGATTTCAGAGGGTTCTCTACAGTTTTTCTAGCGGAATTAGAGTAGGAAGAAGCCAGCACCTCCATCGCTGTACATTCAGAGACTTGCATCTGATTTCCAGGGGAAAACTTAGTAGTTCTCAGCGAGTTTGAAGCCAAAAAGGAAGAGCAGGGTCAGCGCTGCCAGTGCTTCTGAAAATCCAGATTTTGGACAAGTTTTTGGGCCCCAACATTAGAGATTTGGAGCAAGAGAATTCTTACCAGATCAGCGAGCAGGGGGCTTCTGAAATTTCATAACTTAGAAATGTTTTTGGACTTCAGATTTGCCTTTTTGTGGACAGATAGAGATGTTGTCAGACCAGCGAGGGGGGATAGCAAAAGTTTCAGATCTTTTTGCACTTTTTCCAACCTCTATTCGGATTTCTCAAGACCACAGGTCTGAAAGCAGTTGAAGATGAGCTGAAAGGGCTTTTCTTGATTCTCTCTGTGGAAGTACACTACCAGAAGTACCTAGTCAGCATAGGTACATAGTTTCATTAGCTAAGGGTGAAGATAAAAAAATATGGAGAACTATGGTAAGTAATTTGAATCTTGGTATTCGAGGGTACCAAGATGAAATAAACTTTCAGATAATGCACCTGGATCGCACAGATATTGTTCACGGGAGAGATTGGCTCTACAGTTTAGGACCTTCCCTCCACAGAAACTATCAGGAGAACACCCTCAGCTTTCAGCATAAAGGCCGAGAGATCCAGTTGCATGGGGAGCATGATGTTCCCAACAGTCCTATGGTCTGCAGTTCAGAGCTCTGTCAGCTAATCGGAGACGAAGACCATCAGGTATTCTTATGTGACTTTCAGTTTATTCCTAAAGTTTCTATTTCCAGTTCTATATAGCAGAAAATCAGTAAATTAGAAACTTTATTGTCTAAATTTTAAGATGTTTTTCCTGAAGATTTGCCACATGGTTTGCCACCCAGCAGAGAGGTAGATCATGTAATAAACCTAGTACCAGGTACAGCACCTGTTTCTAAACCTCCGTATCAGGTCAGCCGAACAGAGGATGAAGAAATAACTAGGCAGTTAACAGATTATCTTGGGAAAGGCCAAATTCAGACCAGTAGTTCACCTTGGGCCTCACCAGTCCTGTTGGTGAAAAAGAAAGAGGGGTCTATGCGTCTTTGCGTAGATTACAGAGCCCTCAATAAAGTCACAATTAAGAATAAGTATCCTATGCCTCGAGCAGACGAGTTGTTTGATCAACT
This sequence comes from Diphasiastrum complanatum, assembly GCA_029204225.1. Lineage (NCBI taxonomy): Eukaryota > Viridiplantae > Streptophyta > Lycopodiopsida > Lycopodiales > Lycopodiaceae > Diphasiastrum > Diphasiastrum complanatum. The sequence continues at coordinate 14,727 of MU833153.1, forward strand.
CGACGAGGCTAAATTTTTCAGTAAAGATAGACCTCAGATCGGGATATCATCAAGTCCGTATAAAATCTGAAGATGTCTCGAAAACAGCTTTTAGGACTCGTCACGGTCATTATGAGTTTAAGGTGATGCCATTTGGGCTCACAAATGCTCCAGCTACCTTTATGACCTTGATGAACAGTGTCCTCAATCCATACTTGGGTAAGTTTGTAGTCGTATTTTTAGATGACATCCTCGTCTACAGCAAAACGAGGAAGGAGCATCTAAAACACCTCAAAAAGGTGTTTCGACTGCTCAGAAAGCATAAGCTTTATGCTAAACAATCCAAGTGTGAATTCTTCGTTGAAGAAGTAGCATATTTGGGTCACATTATCTCGTCAGATGGGATTAAGATGGACCCGAATAAGGTTAAAGCCATACTCAGTTGGCTGAGACCTCAGAATATTTTAGAACTTCAGATCTTTCTTGGTTTGGCGGGATATTACAGACGATTTGTCAAGGAATATGCTCAGATAGCAGTTCCCATGACAAATTTTCTTAGGGGGAAGGGAAAGGAGTTCATTTAGGAGTCCGCACAGCAGGAGAGCTTTGATGCTCTCAAAACAGCCTTAGCTACAGCACCAGTTCTAAAAGTGATCGACCCCAATCAGCCATTTGTGGTCGAAACAGATGCTAGCAACTTTGCAGTAGGTGTTGTGCTAACTCAGGGTGGACGACCAGTTGCGTTCGAGAGTAAAAAACTCGAGCCAGCTCAGACTAGGTACAGTGCCTATGAAAAGGAACTCTTTTCTATAGTCCATGCCCTTAAGACTTGGAGGCATTATTTGTATGGTGCCACCTTTGAGGTCCTGGCAGACCATGAGAGTCTCAGATACCTTTGCAATCAACCTAAGCTTAGAGGTCGGAAAGCTCCTTGGGCAGAGTTGATGCAAGAGTTTGACATGTCTATCAGATATAGACGGGGAAAATTCAATACAGTAGCAGACGCCCTTAGCAGAATGCCTATGATAAACGAGCTGAATTTTACTCAGATTCGTACTGAGTTACTCGAGTCCTTGAGAGGGAAATGCCAGCATGACGCATTCTTCTCTACTATCTGGAACTCAGTCCAGAGCAGACAATTACAGACTCCAGAACCAGTTCCCGGGGCTGGTGCCAGTTCATCCAAGAATACGGCAGCTTCCGTTGAGGATAATGATGAGTCCGAGTATACGTCGTCAGATGACGTTGAGGATTCTGAGCCTGTAATACCCAAGCAAACCCCAGTAGTTGAGGGTCAGTTGACTCAAGGATTCAAATGGAAACAGTAGTCCATTCAGGATGAGTACTTGCTCTATAGAGATAGAGTATGTGTCCCCAATTCAGAGGATTATAGGCAGCAGGTCCTATATGAATGTCATGACAATCCTAGTGCGGGACACCCAGGCATACAGAAGACCTATGAGCTTCTTCGTAGGCAATTTTTCTGGCCCAGTATGAAAAAGGACGTCCACTAGTATGTAACCAGTTGCCAGAACTGTCAAGTAAACAAAGCAGAGCGTTTAAAGGCAGGAGGGTTGTTGCAACCCTTAGAAATACCAGCTGGTAAATGGAAGAGTATCTCCATGGATTTTATAGTAGGCCTGCCTAAAATTCAAAAGGGTAATGACGCTATATGGGTCACAGTTGACCGTCTGACCAAAATGGCTCATTTCATTCCGACCAAAACAACCGTTAGAGCTCCAGAGTTAGCAAGGTTGTTTGTAGACGGGCTATTTAAATTGTACGATCTACCTTCCGGCATAGTCAACGACCAGGAGAGTAAGTTTACTGGAAATTTTTGGAGGGCAGTATTCCATCATCTCCATACTAAACTTAATATGAATACCACCGACCATTCACAGACGGACGGTCAAACAGAGAGGGTAAATCAAGTGATGGAGGATATGCTTCGTGCATACGTCAGCAAGAAGCAGACTAATTGGGAGGAGTATCTCTCAATATTAGAGTTTGCTTACAACAGTACCAAACATTCAGCTACAGGATACAGCCCATTTATGCTGATGTACGGTTTTCAGCCACGCTCACCCACAGCTGTAGGGTTTAAACAAGAAAAAGTTGAAGCAGCCAGAAACTTTTTAGAGGACCTAAACTAGATGATAGAACATGCTAAGCGTAGCATTAGGCAATCCCAGGATCGAGCCAGGCATTATGCAAATCCACACAGACAGGATGTGCAGTTCTCCGCTGGTGAGAAAGTCTACTTGAGAGTCCCAGTTGACTCTAAAACCCTCAAATCAGGAGTGGGCTAAGTTGTCTCCAAGGTATTGTAGTCCCTTTACCATCAGTAGGAGACTAGGCAAGGTCACCTATGAACTAGAACTCCCACACAGCAGTAAGGCTTTTTCAGTCTTTCATGTAAGTCAGTTACGAAAAGCCTTAGCCAGATCAGAAAATCTGGTAGGGGACAGTGTTCTAGTTCTCCCATTGGATCCTCAGCAACCTCCACATGAACTAGAGGAGATTCTTGATAGTAGAGAGATGCAGACTCGTCATACTCTATACCGAGACTATCTGGTTAAGTGGAATGATCAGCCTGTTGAGAATGCCACTTGGGAAAGAGGCAGCGTCCTTCGCAAGATTTTTCCAAACTTTGTCTTAGAGGACCAAGACGGTTCTTAGTGTTACGAGCTCGTGACCAGTGCCGAACCCTAGAGAACACAGATAGGTCAGATACCACAATCAGGGTCGTGTCTAGCGTACACGACCAACAGGGCAAGACAGTGTGAGTAGTGTGCCCCAGCACGGTCCATAGCCATGGCGGGCCTAACACAGTCTAGGGACCCTGTCAGCAGGATAGGGCCCCCAGTTGGGTCTCAACGTGCAGTCGGCCACGACAGTGACACGTGGCCGACACTTGGCAGTTGCATGCTATCAGTCCTCACACTGGGCTAGGAGGGGCTTACTCTATATCAGGGAGTAGGCAAGTTTGCGTGGATCAGTTAGTGTTTGCCCTACTGTGGTGTTAGGATCTATTACACTAACCCTCTTCGTCTTCTTCTTCTTCTTCTTCTTGTATATGGAGATTGAATGTTAGACGGATCTTGGCACTTTGATTTCCTACAGGATCCTAGTGGTGGAAGATGTCTCAAACATTTGCTGAAATTTCTCCCAAGCCTCCCTAGGTGATTTGGCATTAGTGACATGTGGAATAAAGCTACCCTTAACAGCCATATTGATTATGGCTAGTGCTCTACTAGCTCTTTTATCAAAAACCTATTTCCTCTTGAAAGTGGCATCCTCCTCATCAGATGTATCATTTGTAGGAGGAGGAGCAAATTCTTCTTCTCCTATTGTCAAATTTCATAGATCTAACATAACCAAAATATTCTTGATTTTAAATTTCCAAACCATGTAATTTTTATCATCTAATTTGGAACTTTCAACAAGGAAAATAAATTCTCCTTTTTCAGCCATGAACTATATTTAAAGATCTTCCTAGAAACCGCACAAAAAAGATTAGAAAAGACTTTATAGGCAAAATCTGATCAAAAACCAGATTTGCCTCCTGCTCCTTTTGCACCCTCTAGAAAGAGAGAATCTCCATAACTTGCTGAAATTTCAGTTTCAGCATGCAAGGTATACATCAAACTTTGCCCCATTGAGTAGCTAAGAGCCCTGCATAATACTTTTGATAGAAATCTGCACCAAAAATGTGATATGAACAAAGATACCTTTCAAGGATGCCAAGATTCCTATCCTAAGAAATGGAGAGTTTGGAGGAGATTGGATCTTAGTTGCTCTGATACCAAATGTAGGTGATTTCAAAGGCTGAATATAAGATGCTAACAATCAAGAAGATTGAACACTTTCACGTCTGGAAATAGTGGACAGCCATAGAACAACAATTTTCAAGAAAGAGGAAGCTAAAATTGAGAAAGAAAACTCAAAGCTTGTATCGTACGAATGAATCCCCCTCTATTCTCCTAATGTGGAGAGATACAAATAGATCATAGGTGCGCCAACGCTTTTGTCAAAATCGGCTCGCCAAGGGTATCAATTTTCTAACACTTCTCTTATTGTTGTGCGAGGACAGCTGTGTGGTAGAGATGTTCAGGTTCTATTTGACACTGTAACGTACTGAAATTACAATCACAAGCACAGTTTCCTAATAAATCAACTTGAAGTTTAACTGAGGGTAACTCCGTCGTCATGAGGTTCGATGATTTGTTCTTCTTCTCGGGGCACCATTTCGCACGATGCCCAGGTTTATTGCACAAAAAGCAAAGATTTTCTTTAATTGCCAGCTTTCGCGCCTTGTCTTTAATTACAGGCTTCTTGTTCTCTTTCTTCTGGTGTGCAGTGGCATCCCGTTCATCAAAATACTTTTTCCTCTTATTCTTAGGCTTATCAATTTTTGGTTTCGGGGCCATTTGGTCGTGCATGCTATTTCGTGAAACAAAAAATGTGCTATCCTAGGCTTTCACCACACGGATAGCGTCTTCCAAAGTATGGAGGACATTGTGCTTATGGTTTTGAGAATCGGCGGGTAGTCCGTACATGAACTACCATTGAGCCAATTTTTGATCAAAAAGTGGCACCTTGGCCAAAAAATCGGTGTACTCCTAGACATACATGTCCAATTCCCGATTGCCCATCCAACAGTTTATGACGCGAGTATACATTTCCGAGTCATCTACAACAATGAAGGCCTTCCGGAATTCCTCAAGGAATCCGGCCCAAGTTGCCAATTACGAAGGTAGTTCCCTTCACCAGGAGGAAGCCTTACCTTCCAGAAACAACAAGATTAATGATATTCGTTTCTCTTCCAAGACGTTGTGCAAGCTAAAATAGCTTGACCATCAATTTATCCAATCTTCAACAATTTTAGGGTGTTTAAATCCCTTCTCACTGGTAAACATGTCCAGTTGATAGCCCAAGGCGTTGGGGTTAATCGATTGTAGCTAATTAAAAAGATATTTCATTTGGTTGTCATGATGTTTATTACTTTGGTGAAGTTCCAACTTCCAATACAACTATACTTAGTGTGTGAAGTAACTGATTCGGGTCGATCGGGCCCCCCATATCGGGAAACGCCGATCGCATTTCGAGAGAGGAAGGAAACTCTTCTCCAATGATGGAAACTTCTTCGTTTGCCATTATGCCTACGAAAAACAAAAAAAAAATATTTAATTAGCACGTTTGCGTGGGAAACTACAGTGATCGTCGACACAATAATCATAAAAAGATTTCCATTTTTTATGAATGCAAATGCTCGAAATGCTCTTACAAACTTGAAATCTTGTTGGAAATGTGAAAACGACAACAAATACAAAAATATCAATTTTATTGCCTTTAAAAATTCGGAAACCAATAAGTTACAAAAGCCATTTGAAATAGCCTTAGGAACATAGTCTACTCATTCGATTTCATACATGAAAACTAGCTTGAAAGATTAACAAGCCGTCCATCACAATATAAAAGCAAACCAACTTAGCCAAATCTAACAAAGCCAACCATAACATTGCAAAGAACAATTAACTTAGCCAAAACCAATCAAGCATCCATTTCACAAGGTATCCAACAACAAGGCAAAGTTATTTCATTGGATCCGAAAGCATAATGAGCCTAACGTCCATTGGCCCTATGCCCAGACCAAGCACAAAGGTGAAACCAAAGAAGGCTATTGACCCCAATGCTCCTTTTTATTAATCAATAGATTAGAGGTACGTTGTTATGACCCATCTGGTGGTCTCTCATTGAGCTACCAAGTTTCTGATTGCCTAACTCCCTATATAGTTCTATTGCCATTTCACATCTCCCTCAATATTGAAACACAGTGTTGTTCTAGTATCGCACGCTTTTCTAGACTAAGGTAAATTTTGGGGCTTTAACGCTTGGAAATTTTTGTACACCATCTCTAGGCAACAAGCTCTAGGAGTTGTCTAGGCCTAGACTCGAGCTCAAGAGCTAGCTCAACTCCTATGGCTTAGTCAAATTGTTCTAGACTTGCTCTGGGACTAGGAAGGTCACCCATCAAACTCTCTTGGGCAAACCTTGGGTGTTCCCAAGCCAACTTCAAAACAACTAGCCACACACTAGTAATGTGCAAGTTTACATGGTAAACTATTCCCTAGTGCGTACGCACACTTTATGAAATGCCAATTGATAACATTGAAATAATCTTTGGGTGTAGCAGAAGTGTAATCCACTAGTTTGTTGACCACCGATAAAATGTGGCCAGAAACGATGGTTGTCAGTCTTGCAAATGGCTATCTATGGGAGGTAGGTAACATTCTACCAAAATTTGGCAAGCAAGCACCAAGGTTCAATTCATCAAATCCTGAATTTCATAGCCCTACAGCGAATGCCTATAAGACCAAGGTTGATGCACGTCCTTGTCAAAGACCTATCAGCATAAGCATTACATGAAGACTTTGGCTGCAATATGGCTTGCTAAGTGATCAAGGCCGAAAAAAGCAAGCAATGGAAGATCACGAAGAGCATGTGCAATATGTTTCACGGGTTTTTGAGCAGTTCCCAATGAAGAGTCACATTTCGACACTTTGGCCCCTCCCATGGTGATGTGTGCAAAAGACTTGATGCACTAGCTTCACAATATTGGATTCTAACACAGAGATTGACCATTGCAATAGATCAGTTCATGGTCAGTTTAAACCGATTCACGTGGTTCCAGAAGATTCTTCGTGAGGATAGACTATGTCAACTTTACACTATGGACAAAGTGAAAATCAATGTGTATTTTGCTTACCATTCACGGAGAAATAGTAACTAACGATGCAGGTCTTGGGAATTGCTCAACAATGAAACGCTCCACTCAACATGGCAAGAATACTAAGGAAAAAAGTATAATCTAAAGAAGATGATCAGGAAGCGTTGTTTTTAGTCTTATCCATAAGAGCACATGCGTGTGTTGTTTATTTATAGCAGCACTATGTGCAACGTTGGAACTATATTACAATCTATGAAAAAAACTCGTGGTATAAGATAAGACCCAGTTCAGTTTTGCTTTAGAGTACCTACTCGACATCATATTGATGGCTGTAAATGCAACCTTCTTCCAGGCTAAATAGCTAGCTGAGCTGCTTCCTTCAAAAGCCTTCCAAATGGGGTTTATCAGAGTTGATTTACAGCTGATATGGCCTGATTTGTTGTGCTATGTGTCTGTTTATGACTGGTTTTTCATGGAACTGGTACCAGTTTTTGTTGTCCTTGAATCCCTTAGCTGCATTTAGACTGATCCCACCTAGTTATTGATTGTTGCTACTTGTAAATCCTGTTTTTGGATCTGCAAAGGACTTCCAAGCCATCTATCTGCAAGGCTTCTTTCTTTGTTGCTAAGATCTGATTACCGATTTTATCATATGGGCTACTCAGATTGCCCTCGTGATTGCTGTCCCCGTTTTGGTTCCCTTTACTGGCAGTACCACAATAATTTGCCAAGAACCGCATAGTGATGCTTTTGGCGCTATTTCGCACTTCGCTTTTCAAACACGACCCTCAACTCCTATATGTAGTATACCGTATTAGATAACGGGCCCAGGGGGCCGTTCTGAGTTTTTTCTGGCTCCCCCACACAAACCCCCCCCCCCCCCCCCCCCCCAAACTCAGAACGGGCCCTTATATTACGTTATTAGCACATATTTTATACGTATCTGTTTACTTGTATTTCATATGGTTTTAATACCGTATGTACACATTAACTTCTCGAAGTGACGTCTGAAGTGACGTTTGAAGAGACCTTTGATTGAACGTTTGATTTTGAACGTCTGATTTTCGTTTGTCTCTCTCTCTCCTTCGTTCATCTCTTCTCTTCGTTTGTTCTTCGTTCTCTTGGACTCTCTTCCGATCCTTCATCTCTTCGTTGAAGCAGTGACGTCGCTCTCTTGCCATTGGCGTTGGCGCTGTTTTTGGTTGGCAATGGTGATTTTGAATTGTGAATGGCGCTTGGAGTTCTTTGCAGATCCTGAAGCTTGCTTTCTCAGTTTTTCGGAATCCTGTTTGTGTGCTCGTGTTTATAATGTGATGGCGTTTTTGGTTTTTGTGTCAGAAGATGTTGAGAGAGTCGTGTGTTCGTTGTTTAGGTTGCTTCTGATGGATAATTGCGTTGTTGTGCCATTGCACAATGGCGGTGCTATGTTTTCATATATTCTTGCTTCTGCTGTTCTGTCTTTTGAAGTTGTTTTGAAGGATGGCGCTCTTATCTCTGATAATGCGGACTGCTCTAGAAATGTGTTGTCTGGTCATGGTAATCTGGTTCCTTTGCAGTATTCTTCTGACCGAATTGATATGTTGCATGTAGGATTTTGTGATCTAGATCACTCAGAACTTGCACTTGTTGAGAAAGGTGGTTTTAGAAAGTCTGTTAATGTTGATCGGTGGTCTCGTAATAGGTTTGACGACTGGAGACTTGTTGTTGGATCGGATTGTTCTGTTACTGTTTGAAACTGATATTAATAAATTGCTTGAATTGTTGACATCTTTCTTTCTCCAAGTCCAAAAGAAAAATGGAACTCTTTACCCAGGAGAAACCATTGTGGGCCTTCTACGTGGTATTGGTAGAATAATCAGGGCTAAATTAGAGTAAAATAGTGTGTGCACTATTCTTCTTGTTGAGGAATTTAATATCATGTTGGATGCACATTTTAAAATAGTAAGAACTGCTTGTCTAACTGTTGTACAACGTTCTTGTGCTGTTGGGATTGGAAGAAAAAGGAAGTATACTCAGTCATGTACTCCTTTGCAAGTGAAATCAGTCTTATGTCAGAGTTTTATGCAGTGTGATAATGGCAGTGGGCTCTTAATGCGGCTTGCATTTTATGTTTGTCATAATTTTTGTGTTCGTGGACATACAGAGTTGTACAATCTGTGCATTTCAGACTTTGAAGTTTGTTCCGATAACATGGGAACGTTCATTAGATTTGATGAACAAGCTTCTAAGAATCATAAAGTTGATCTTCTGCATTGTAAGCCTGAAAAACTTAGGCAACCTGTGACTTGTTACTTAGCTGATGTGATTCACACTTTTGAAGAGTATTTTTCCCATTTGCCTGTTTGGAATTCTGAAGACGGTGTTTCACATCCATTCTTCCTGCGAGCAATTGATGGACCAAGACATATTGGTAAAGTGGTATGTTTTTCCTTTGAATAGTGAATATTTTCTGTTTTTTTGTTCATGTTGCATTTAAGAATTTTGATTATTTATTGTCTTTTGCAGTGGTTTTCGAAACAGAGAGTTGGTTTGAAAACAATTTCGAAATGGATGAAAATTATGGCAAAAGATGTTCTTGGATGTGATGTTGATTTCATAACGAACAAAAGTGCTCGTGTATCTGTTGTGAAACGTTTCAACTGTATGGGCGTTCCTGCTGAAGTTGGTATGAAACTCACTGGGCACATGTCAAGAGAGGGCTACATGCGCTATAATTCTGATTTTCAAGGTATCGAGATGAGAGCTCTTCAAAATGTAGCATCTGCAGTTCCTGGAACCGGAGGGGATGTTTCGTGGCAAGCTGCTCTTGATTTTGAGAGAAAACATTATGATGCAGCATTTTACGGTTTTTCTGCTAGGATGGCTTCAATACTACCACTAAATAGTTCATCTGCATTTGTGATGTTGTTAGTACTGAGAATTCTCTGGATTGTCTGCTTAGTTTAGATGATGATTGGTGGAGCAGTAAAGCTGTTCAAGATGAGATTGATGGGTTGCTTTTGAATGAAAAGAATGTAACAAATACCAGTGCTATGAATGTTGTAGGAAGCAAACTTTTAATGCTTACGAACTAGTTACTCTTGTAATCAGAGGATTTTGGACGCCCGCTTCAAATATGAAGTTTTTGGAAGTAAAGAAATGTATGACGGAAGTTTTTGAATGGAAATTTCATCGTTTCTGTTTCTGCTTCGTGAATTTTTTATCGTTTCTATTGTTCTGTTTCGTGAATGTTCACGATGAATGCATCGTACATTTTGAAGTCGTATAAATACGTAAATACGTACATGCAAAACCACCGTATAAATGTACAATCCTGGACTAGCTTGATACTGCCGATTACGAGTTTTAATCTGCCAGTTTTTGCTTCGTTAGAAACTCCAAGTGCTAATAACGTATAGGCCTAGGGCCAAGCCTTTTTATGTATTAGATAACGGGCAGCATATGGAAAATTGCAGGGCCAGGGCGAGCCCCGTGCCTCCAATTTTTCACAACTGGCCATGCTGGCCGTTAGCTGTTACCTGACGTTATGGTCAGATGGTGCCTTTCAAAATGAAGGGCCAGTTTTTTGTATGATAATTGATGGCTTAGAGTCTATCTTTGTTTCTTTTGAATTTTTTGGCTCTGAAACAATCTTCTGATCTGAATTGAGTTTGTCAGAAGAGGCGCCATAGCTAGAGGGACTTTGGTTTCCTGAACGAAAAGCACGCGCTGGAAGGAGGATATGAAGGTGACCAAGTTCCAGACATGCATCTGCAAGGCATAGCTACAGCTTTGCTAGTCATGTTTGAAGAGTTTGGTTTACTGTACACAAAGTAGAGTGGATAATATTCCAGCATTAACTCTGCTACCAGCACAGGTTTCCTCCCTGCCCCGCTAGGGATGACGATTGTTCCTTTGTTGCTCTAAATATTGCTCACTACATGAACTTTCTTGTTTGGATTCGACACACATGCCATGTAGTTTCCCATCTTCTTTGCTGCCACTTATACACAATGTTTCTTTGTCTCACACGCACAACTGCGATGCAGACTCCAAAAGTTGTTGCGAAGAATTTTCAAATGAATCACAAACTTAGTTCTGAAATAACTTGTCCTAGTTTCTCATCAACTCCCAGAGCTTCTGTCTCCAGAATTAGTTTCGCGGCATCGTTTGTGAATATCCACAACACGAAGCGCCATTTACAGCAAACCTCAGTAGAAAAAATCTATCTTAACAGTACAGGCTCTGTTGTCAAGGCAGTCGTTTAATTACGATCACATCTGGAAAAACAAGTGTTGTTCTTGGATTTGCAGAAATACTATTTATGTGTCAATGATAATGAGCGGCTAGATATTTGTATGCCTAAGAAACACAGTTCCATGTATCAATCGATAGAATAGCGCAAAGTCCGAATGCAAAAATTTTATATGGAAATCGTGGAGGATGAGAGGCTGCATTTCAGTTGTAAACGGGTAGGCTCCTCTCTCGCGAAACGCATGCACCTTTCATTTTAAAAGTTTAACAATTTATGCCCTTCAAAGCTGTTTTACTAAAAATAGTAAAGCAGATTATGACATATTAAGCATCTTCTTTTTTGTTAATAAACGGCACCATCTAACCATAACGTATTGGCATTTTGCTCGATAAGGAGTCATAAGGGTATGAGGTCTGAACAGTTGATCACATTGTGCGCTCTCTCTCTCTCTCTCTCTCTCTCTCTCTCTCTCTCTCTCTCTCTCTCTCTCTCATATGGCCATAGTATACGGTATAGGCCTAGGGCCAAGCCGTTTTTTCAAATCAGTCAAAGGTGTTGCAATATAGGAGTATTCTTTAACATATTTTCTATAGGATACTGCCAATCCAAGAAAAGAACGGAGTGCTGTCAAATCAGCTGGCACAAGCCACGCAACGATCACAACAACCTTCTTAGGATCTGGCCTCACTCCATCAGCAGACACTATATAATGCCATAGCAGAAGAATAAGTAGCAGAAACAAAGCAGTGTACAAAAAACTATGCAAAATCAAGCAACTAAAGTTCTTAAAACAAAGCAAAAAAAAGCTCTCAGCACCTCAAATCACTACACAGATAGGTTACCCTGAATTCCTAGAAGAACTGGATAGAATAGACCTCCCACAGCCAAGCTTTAACTACACATAGACTGTTTTTCTCCAAAAATCAGCAAACTAGGGTTTCAAACTGACAATTGACAAAAGACAATGGATGATCACCGACCCTACCCTACCAGCGACCTACCCCAAGAAGCTTATTGCAACTAACAGATCTGAAAAATAGTGAGTATTGAAGAAGCTACAAACAAATTCACAAATCCTATGTGGGCTGGATTTTTACAAAAGCGAAGAGAATAATCAAGCCACGTAGTAGAAAATGCTCAAAGGGTGCAAGAAGAACAACAATCCACCATAGGGCTTCAATCTGCTGCCTTATGAGCTCCAAATCTGCCAACAAATCACCTACAGTAGGGCGCTGGCTCTCCAAGAATGCACCAAACCCTAACTGAAGATGCCAAATCCCACACAAGCCTCGAAAGCAACTATTTTGATTCCAAACTGTTACACACAAGCTCAGAAATCCTAAGTCAATCCGTCACTTTATCAATCTCAAGAAAATATACATAGATCAACAATCAAACACGAGAGCTCTGTTGCAAGTCCTCCCAACCATAGCTGCATAGGAATACGATAGGGAATGTCTGGCAAGGCTCACACTATATCCCCTCAAGCACCCCTTAACCCTGACACATCCAAACGTTGACACATGGCAAACTCCATGCACAGTCGACACTTGCTACTTGGCAGTACCCTGACGCATAGGCAAGCTAGTAGGTGGACAGTCTGACACGTGTAACTCATGCATTGGACCAAGTGTCCCAATCAGCATATGACACGTCCTGTTGACCCGTCTGACAAGTGTCACTCATGCACTGGACCAAGTGTCCATGTGAACATATGACATGTGTCATGGTGACCGGTCAACCCTTCCTACTTTTTAGGAGGTCAGTCCAGCAGACTCTCATGAGACCCAGTACCCCCTTGACCATCTCGGAATTAGTCATTATAACAGATATTTACATTGCAATTTACAATTGTCTCCAAAGGCCGGTGACTTAGCCATTTACAATTTACATTGGGCAAGGGATTCAAAGTACATGTGATAGGGGCCCATTCAAAAAATGGCCTTTAGAGTCCATACGAGTTTGACACTTCATATTCACTCCTATGAGGAGTTACATTTGTTGGCTATTCAATTCCATGGGCTGTTGGTGTTTGGCTCTCCATTCTTGCGCCTTTACATCTACCATGTCCCATCTATTTCATAGTCGTCCAGAAATGCTTTTTTGGGCAAAAACGTTCTTAGAAATGCGTTTTTGGGAGCAAAATTGTGCCAAAAAAAAAACAAATTAAATATATTTTTGCCCTAAAATTGCCCTAAACTATACCTAAACCATGTTGTAACCAACCCAATTGTAACCAAAACACTTGGCAACCTATAAAAATGCAATGCCCTTGATTAGAGCTTTAATCTGGTACCCATATTGCCCACAAAAATCCAAAAAAAAAAAAAAAAACTGAGAAATGCTCTGTTCGGAAACGCATTTTTGAACGCGTTTTTGAAATGGAGACTATGCTCTATTTGTATCTCTCCACATTAGGAGAATAGAGGGGAATTCATCTGTACAATACAAGCTTTGAGTTTTCTTTCTCAATTTTAGATTCCTCTTTCTTTAAAATTGTTGTTCTATGGCTGTCCACTATTTCCAGACTTGAAAGTGTTCAATCTTAGCACATGTGGCTTTATATTCCCATTCTTCAAACTCCTTAAAAAGGTAGACTGTGCATAAACTCAAAAGTAATATGATTCTTTTTTTAAGAGATAGATTTTGTTTTTCAGATGACGAGATTTAATTTCATAATGGTTGTTAGAAAAAAAAGACATTGCATTTATTATGCCCGGGTCCTTCCATGGAGGGGGAGAGAGATGGCTTGGTCACATGCATTCTCCAGCATCCGGGATGCACTCCCCGGATGGGCCTCCAGTTTGGAAAGTACAAACTTTAGCAAACACATGCATTTTCGAAAGCCTACACATCCCGGATGTCTTAGTTAAGTCAATTCTTGGATGTTACATCCTGGAACCACTTCTTTTCCTCATCCAGGATGTAAGTTGAGTTATTGGATGTGTACTTCTTTTCCTCATCCAAGATGTAAGTTGAGTTATTGGATGTGCACATCCGGATTTGCATGACATCCTGGAAGTTTGAGATAAAAATTGATGCATGTGGTCATGTGTGTGTGCTCAAAAAAATAGATTTGGTGAGTGGACTGAACTGCAGCAAGCAAGCTTTGATCAACTGAAGCAAGCTATTGTTGAGTGTGTCACTCTAAAGATTGTAGACCCTCAAAAGCCCTATGTTATAGATATGGATGCGAGTGACATTGTTGTGGGAGGAGTTCTGATGCAAGAGGGTAGGCCTGTGGCCTTTGAGAGCAAGAAGCTCAACCCTGCTCAGAAAAATTATCCAACTCATGAAAATGAGTTGTATGCCGTAGTTCATGCATTAAAGGCATGGGGGCATGTTGGAGGGTTTGTGGATTCCAAGGCAACCCTAACCCTAGTTAATAAGTGAGAGGGATTTGGCACCCTGCGTGTGTAAGTCCAACCCGATAATCACATAGTTATTTGATTGATTAGTTAAAAGTTAATAAAGGACTTTAGGCCTTTTTGCGGGACTTTTAATGTCGCAGGGCCTAAATGTCAAGTTAGTGAATAAAGTTGGGTTTCCCTCCAATTTTGATGGTTCCCACACTTTTTTAAATTTGAATAAAAAGAGAGGCAAGACTGGACCAATAGGATTCAGAGGCCAAGGTCCTCCTCTCTACTATAAAAAGGGACCAACTCGAGTTGCTCCTGATGTTCATTTCCTCATTTCAATAAAGCAAATTGGTTCTCTTTAAGAATGGATTGATGAATGTCCTTGCTCTTCCTCTCTTTTCCTCCATTTCTCATGCTTCCTTTGTATTTGCTAATTGTTGGATTTGATCATTATTGGATTGCTATTTCTTATGCTTTTTGTGAGAGAGAAAAGGAGAGAGAGAAGAGTAAGTTTCTATCATTGTTGTGGATTTAGGGTTAATGGAAGTAGGGTTAATGGATGTAGTGTTAATGCTTAGTGTTAATGGATGTTAGTGTTAGATCCTCCATTCATGTTGAAATCTGAACTATACTATCGCTCTCATGGGAACAAACCTACGCGTGACAACTAACTCCGTCTCTATGATGCTAGATTGACTAGATCTTGGACTCAGGTTAGGCAAGGAAAGAAACCCACTACAATTTTGGCGTCGTTGTCGGGGAGCTACGCCAATTTTTCAGTTTGCAGCATGTTTGGTTGATGGTTAGCTTGCATTAGACATCTTGTCGTGGCATGAATAGTGTTAGATCTGCATTTTAGGGCTAGTTTGGGATTGATTTTGCTTGATTTGAGTGGATTTGCTTGTTTGAAATCTAATCTGATTATTAAACAGGGAAAGCTATTCAGATCACCAATCTTAAGATCCATTTGGATTTGAGATATCAGAGAAAATAACAAAAATTGGTCAAATTTGTCAGATTTGGTCAAAAAGAGGCAAAAGGCATCATCAGAGCTCATAACTTTTTACCCTCTTTCAAGAAACCTTTGTCGAGTTGCAGACACCTTCGGTTTTGTTTACAGAACCTTCAGTTTGAAGGGCGAAGATTAATTCCCAACAGATTTTTAGAAACATCAGAAAAACCGCCAAAAAACACTAAAAATTATCAAAACCCTCAAAAATACAAAAAAAGAACCTTCGCTCGATTTACTATGCTAAGATGTGATTCAGACCTATCTACTGCCAGGTCGACGAAGAATAATACCAAAAATAGAAAGAGTTTCAGAGGATCAGTTGTCATATTGTCATATTTTTGTCAAAAAAGTCACTTTTTTGCAAAATTACCAGTATTACTCTTGATCCTTCGCCAGAACCTTCACCGAGTTTTCAGAACATTTTATTTATAGAAAAATACTATTTTTGAGTTCGACGAAGATTCTTCTTGATCAGATCACAAAAAATCTTGATTTACCCTCGCCAAATTATATAAACTGTATTTCCTTGTATCAGAAACCTTTGTTCGGTTTTCCAGAGTTTTATCTGTGTTAGATCTTCCATCTGAGAAGTCAGCGAAGGTTATTTTTCAAGAAATTGTCAAAAAAGTTGTTCAGAGAGCTTTTTTTTTTTTTTTTTTTTTTTTTTCCCAAAATAACATTGTTTAACCTTTGCCGAGCCAACCTTCGCCTAGTGGACCTTCGCCAGTCCTATTTTTAGTTTCTGGTTTTTCAGATCAAGTCTCTGTCAAAATTTGGATCAAATCTGATATATTCTGAATTGGATTCTGAGAGATTTATCATTTTTGAGAAGTATCGATTGATCAAATTTCAAAAAGTTTTTCATCATATAGAATCATATTATTGAAAAGTGGAATAGATCTAGCAGATCTAATTTGAGATATTTTTTTGGAAAAATCTAGATCCAATCTCATTATCTATTTGATCTAAATTTGTAAAGATGGCTACCCCTGGAGGTGCTCCTGGAGGTGCTCCACAAGAGGTCAATCCAATTATTGTTAGAAGAGCACCCTGATTGGATCTACCCAAATATAATGGATTAACAGATCTAGTTAGATTTTTTCAGATCTATGCTAAATCCTGTTGAGGTCTATGGTGAGATTTATCCTCAAGATAAACTTAAGTTGTTTCCTATGGCCTTAACAGGCGCAGCACAAGATTGGTACTATAACCAAGATGAAACTGAGCGTACAGATTGGGAGGTTGTTAGATGAGCCCTTATCACACGGTTCAAACCGCGAAAGTTTATGGAAGACCCTTTCCTACTTTTAAGTAAAATTAAAATGGGAAAGCAGGAAATGGTTTGAGATTACATTGAAAGGGTGAAACGTCTTAGATCTGAATGCGAACCTGAGCTGATTAATGAAAATGCCATGATTATGTGATTTTTGTCAGGTCTACCTAAACGGATCAGACGTGAGCTGAAACGCCATAATGAGTACGCACTTTTGCAAAATGCTATGGACGATGCAATTCGGGAGGAGGATGAAGATTCAGATGATGAGCCGAATGTCAGTATGTTGCCTTATATAGCAGGGCATACTACTACGACATCCACCACTATTGCATCAACGAATGCCAATGCTACTACAGAAATGATGTTCAATGAGTTCGAGAAATTGGAGAAGACCCAGTAGAAACAGATGGAAAAGTTGCAGTTGCAATTTGCTGAGAAGTTTGCAAAGACTTTTCCTACCACGAAAAATATCTGGTGTTCTATTTGTACAGGAAATCACACAGTGAACGAGTGTTCTCAATTGAAAAAACAAATGAAAATCAGTGTTTGCCATATGTGTAATTCACCTGACCATGAGACTGCTTTTTGCAACTTCAACCCTCGGATAATTCAGCAACGGTATGTCCAGATGGGATATCGAAATCCACACTATGGAGGAAATCCAGCAGCAAGACTGCAACAATCTACTCTTGGATACCCGGAATGTCTAGCTTTGCCTGCCCCACCAAAACACTTCGCTCCTCCTGCCAATTTGATGGAACCAGAACCTTACGAAAGTGCTGAGCAATGGAGCTATGGTGATGATTAGGAAGGTGGATCTTCATAATAGTATGCCATTTATGCTGCCACTCAACAACAAGCCTCGAGAAATTGGACCAGAGCACTACTTGGATGCTTTGCATGTGGAGAAAATCACATAATTGCAGAATGCCATAACCATGCAACTTAGGTAAAACACTCTGTCTTTTGTAGATTAGGCCAAGGTTAGGTGTACCTTTCACATACCTCAAAATCCTTTTTGCAGCTTTCCAATGGTCCATAGTGTGTGATGACATGAAATGGCTGATCAAACTTACAACATAGCAGATATCAGGACGTGTAGTCGTAAGATATATCAAACTCCCAACTAGCTGATGAAATAGAGTAGCGTCAACATGTGCACTGTCATCAATACGAGATAATTTCTTACCAGCTTCGCAAGGGGTGATGGAAGGTTTGCACTCTGTCATGTGAAATCTCTCCAATATCTCGCCCACATACTTGTTTTGACATAACCTGATATCACTGCCAGTTTGCCATACTTCGACACCCAAGCAATAGTGCATAAGATCTAAATATGTCATCTCAAACTGCTTACATAAGTTGGCTTTGATAGAACGAGTGAGGTTCTCATCATTGCCCGTGATAATGATATCATCAACGTAAAGTACAATCAAAGCAATGTTGTCATCATTTATAAGAACATAAAGGTTTGGATCTGAATTTGTTCTTACAAACCCATGAGAAAGAAAGTACTTGTCAATGCGACCATACCATCATGCGCGTGGCGCTTGCTTAAGGCCATAAAGTGCTTTGTGTAGTTTACATACCTTTTGTTCTTGCCCTTTTGCCATGAAGCCCTGCGGTTGGACCATGTAAACTTCTTCCTCTAAGTCACCATTCAAAAACGCGGACTTCACATCCATTTGATGGATTTTTCACCCAAAATGAGATGCTAAGGCAATGATAAGGCATAGCGTAGTCCACTTAGCCACTTGAGCAAATGTCTCTTCATAGTCAATTCCTTTGCTTTGCTCATAACCCTTCACTACTAGGCATGCTTTATGCTTTGCTATCGTGCCATCCGCATGAAACTTTGTTCTAAACACCCATTTGTTGTCAATGGGTTTCTTTCCAAGTGGTAGATCAACCAACTCCCATGTATCATGCTTGTGGATAGATTCTATTTCCTCTTCCATTGCCCTTTGCCATTCTTTGTGATCTTTTGCCTCATCAAAGGTTGATGGTTCTCGACACTTCAAAATGTCACTCATTAGGGCATAGTTCACATGATAACAATTGGGAGACTTCCTTTCCCGCGTTGATCTTCTCACTTCTCCTTGTGTGCTAGATCCTGATTGATTTAGCTTTGCGTCCTTCATGATCTTTCCATACCATTTTGGTATTTTAGATTCAGGTGATACACTACGTGGAGATTATGTATCCCAAGGAGTGTCTAAGTAATGTCTCTTACTTCCAACCGGTTTCTCCTTTATTGCTCCTATTGGCAAGTACCTCCCCCTAGGCTCTTGAATAGGTGGTCCTTTCATACTCGCCTTCTTGACTCTCGTCTTCACGTGCATCATCTTGTGGAGCATCTTCTTCATCTTCTTCCTCCAAAATTGTGGGAAGTCTTTTGATGCTTTCACCACTTGCATGGTCTTCATCTTCATACCTATGCGTTTCATCAAAGATCACATCTTTGCTGAATCTTGTTCATTACAGGATCAAAACACCTGTATGCCTTCGTCCTCTCATCATAACCGATGAAGATACACTTGATTGCTTTGGCATCAAGTTTCTTTCGCTCCTCCTTTGGCACATGTACATAGGCCTTACATCCAATGACACGAAACTTGTCAATTTTTGGTTTTATTCCTGTAAATGCTTCTTCGGAGTTCACATTTGGAACCGCAACTGTAGGGCTCCAATTTTGCAAGAACGTTGCCGCACTGCACGCTTCCGACCAAAGTGAATCGGTCAAGCCCATTTGCTTCATCATGGAGCGTGCACCCTCCATAATAGTCTTGTTTTTCCTTTCAGCTACACCATTACTATGCGACATGTGTGATTGTGTGAATTGTCTTTTGATGCCATGTTCTTTGCAAAAGTCCTCAAAATCATTAGATTTGTATTCGCCCCCTCTATCAAATCTTAGCACTTTGATGCGTGCATCCAGTTGGTTCTCTACCAAAGTCTTGAACTTCTTGAAATGAGCAAAAGCGTCAGATTTCTTCTTCAAGAAATAAATCCATGTCCTCCTAGAGTAATCATCTATGAAAGTCATAAAATAATATGCCTTCCCCAAACGACATGGTCTTCATTGGGCCGCACAGGTCGCTGTGAATGAGTTCTAGCGGTTTATTAGCTCTTGAAGCTCCACCTTTCTTGAATGTCTCCTTGTGATGCTTTCCCATGACGCATCCTTCACATATTGCATGATGATCATCCTGCAATGTCGGTAACCCTATTACCATCTTCAGCTTCGCCATCAATCTCAAGCTCCCATAGTTCAAATGACCAAGTCTTCTGTGCTACAACTCAGATTGAGATGCTGTTGAGATAGCCAAACCATATTCTCCTGGTTTTGTAGCATCCAATTTATAAAGGCCACAGTTACTATCTCTATAACCCTTTGCCACCACTTTATAGTTGTGGTTCATATCCCTCATAAGGCATCCATCCTTGACAAACTCAACCTTAAGATGTTGATTTGCCATTACACCAACAGTAAACAAACTCTTTTTGAGTCCAGGAACAAAAAGCACATTAGGGATGTTCTTGATTTTACCATAAGGAAACTATATAGGTACATTGCCCACACCCTATATTTGGCATTTCTCCCCATTGGCTTGAGTGACCTTATAGTTAGAATTAACGTTAGAATCACTGTGTTACTGTACTGTGGGTCCTATCAGTGGATAAGGATCAGTTGGCCTCGCCACGAGGCAAGTCGACGGGACACGCGTCCCGCCAACGACAACTTGGATCATGCATGGATTGCCTGAGTGAACAACTATATGTACAGTGTAATTTCATTTTGAGAAATACAGTTGCTATGTGAGCTTGATAAGGAGAGTGATTTTTTGTCTGTGTTATTGTGTAGCATGATCTGTGTTCCTGTGCAAAGCAAATTCTAAGTTGGTATCAGAGCCGTACAGGGAGTGTACACAGTACAGTGTCGTCGTTGAAGAGAGCTTCGGGAGAACTGTCTTCTGAGAGTTCGGGGTTTTACGGTGGGTTGAAGACGGAAAGAGAAGCACCGGTGCACGGTTTCTAATTTATAGAGGCTTGCTAAGATCAACAAAGGGATTATTAGCCTGTGCATAGCATCAGACAGGGAAAAATATGGTGAAAAATTGACAATTTTGAAGTCGGCTGAAAATCAAAACCGGACTTGGGGTTATGGTTTTTATACATAACTGGTGATTTCTTCGCTGTCTGTGCACCGTTTTGGATGTCGTAAGGACAGGAAGGAAGCTAATCACACTGTCAATCAACCATGGAGAGATTTTGAGGTTTATGTCAGATATTTGTCTCCAGACACTTAACCTAACATATTTGTGGTAAAAAGGTGAAAAAAGCCACTTTGTCAAGTTGAGCTAAAATCACCATTTCTCCACGGAATTTCCTGACTGAACATTCTATAGTCATGGATTTAGTAGGGCGACCCTGCTCTAGGCCTCAGATCATGCTCAAAACGATCCACAGGAGAGCTTGATTTGATCTTTTTGAGAGAAGGGAGGTGCGGCCGCAGGCAGGGAAGTCGCGGGCAGTTCGCGCGCCCAACGGGATGAAGAACTCAGTGTACCTGAGTTCTTAGCGTATGTAGGAGTTTGGTTCGATGCCCAGATGTACTTTGAACCTTTAGATGAAGTGTCAAGTGAATCAACGGTCCAGAATCTGTGATGGGAGAGAAATTTGAACCACAAGATTTGGTTCAGCCATTGGATGAGCTTTAAACAGGGTCCTGAAGAATTGAAGTGCATTTTGGCCTTCAACTTTAAATTTTCATACTGAAAATTGAGTTGGATCCCTTCACAAGTGAAGAGTGAAGTTTCTTCAAAGTGAAGAAACAGTTCAAAAGCTAGAAAAGTCCCTATTTTTGGGTCCTTTGCCCGTTTTGACCCAAACGAAAGGCTATAACCTCCAAACGAAGGGCACCCAAACTGTACTTGCAAGTACGGTACAGCAAAATAGAGCGGTTGTAGTGG
The DNA here is from genome assembly GCA_029204225.1 of Diphasiastrum complanatum. Taxonomy (NCBI): domain Eukaryota; kingdom Viridiplantae; phylum Streptophyta; class Lycopodiopsida; order Lycopodiales; family Lycopodiaceae; genus Diphasiastrum; species Diphasiastrum complanatum. The sequence goes on from MU833153.1 coordinate 36,290, forward strand.
AGAAAGTGTTTGGAGTACGCCATAAGTAGTTTCATCATTCCACTGGGCACGTTGTTGGGAATTGACGACTGAGTGCATTTCGGAAGGCGACGTCGATTTGGCTTTCAAATTGGTGGAAAAGCGGCGAGTGGCCTGGTAAGAAAAAAAGTGCAGGTCATTATTTTCAACTTCTGACATCACTGTTGGCCTCAACATACTGTTCTTAGCCTAAGGCAAAAGTTTTAAGCAGTTTTGTGATGACAAACATGGGAGAGTCCATTTTGAGTGAAAGTAGCAAATTGGATGGAATTTCCAACTATGCAGTGTGGAAATTCAAAATGAAAAACAAACTGATGGAGAAAGATGTGTGGGAAGTCGTCACAGGTGATGAGAGAAGGCCGCCAAATGAAGCAGACATCGAGGTGTTCAACAAAAAGTTGAGGAAAGCTTTGACCTTCATTAACTTGTCAGTGAAGGATCACATCATTACCCACATTTGTGATGTTGTTACACCCAGACAAGCATGGGATGTGCTAAAGGAGCAGTTCGAGATGTCAAATCCGTCAAGAATCATGTTTCTGAAGTCAAAGTTGAATAGTGCCCGCATGGAGCAAGGAGAGCACATTCAGACGTACATGACCAGAATCAAGACAATGAGAGATGAACTGCATTCTACTGGAGAACGCATACGTGATGTGGAGCTGGTGCATAATGCATTATGCGGCATTGCAGAACCCTATCAGATGTTTGTGAGCGAAATAGCATCAAGAGAAAGATTGCCAACCTTTGACGAGCTCACATGAACCTTGATGCAGGAAGAGCAACGACGAGAAATGGTGAAAGCTAGATGTCAAAATACTGATGATCAGGCATTTGCGACACGCCAGAAACAAGGCAAGGGCAAGGGCAAGAAGAAGACTAAACAACAATTTGCCAAGTCTCAGGAGGATGAGGGATCTTCCAGCAAAACTAAGAAGAAAGGCAAGTGCTTCCATTGTGGTAAAAAGGGCCACTGGAAGAGTGAATGTCGCAAATTCTTGGTGGAATAAGACAAGGGGAAACCAAAACAAGCAGGTAACCTTGTCGATGAGGGTGAGACTGAAGACTCTAGCATCTTCATATCTGCATTGTCATCTAATCAAGATGATCAAGCATGGTATATTGACTCAGGAGCCACAAGACACATGACAGGTAACAAAAACTGGTTCAGTAGTTTGAAGGCATTGGATAATGGAACATCTGTTTCACAAGCAAATGGTGAGGTGTGCATGATCAAGGGGATAGGCATAGTTTCAATCCAACTGCCTGACGGCAAAAGCAGGATGATCAGGGAGGTACTTTACGTACCAGGTTTGAAGAAAAATCTACTTTCTATTGGAGTCATTACTGATCAAAAGTTGAAAGTAGAATTCGCCCATGATCGTTGCTTTGTGAAGGATGCGAACCAAAAGTTCAAAGTTATTGCGAATGGAGTAAGAGAGCCCCAATACAAAATTGTATAGATTGAATGCCACAATCAAGGCGCAACATGGACTTGTGTCATCCACTCCTTCGCAAACTGAGTTGTGGCACAAGAGGCTTGGTCACTTGAACTTGGGAAGCCTCAGTTTGATGAGAAAATTGGAGATGGTAACAGGACTGCCTACAATAGAAGGTCACTTGAAATCAATGTGCGAATCTTGTATATATGGGAAGCAGCATCGAGAGAAGTCAATAAGGGGGTTGTTGCAAGAGCAAAGAACATCTTGGATTTAATCCACACAGATTTATGCGGGCCCATGAGGACCATGTCCTTAGGAAAAGCCTTCTATTTCATGACCTTTATTGATGATATGTCATGTAAGACGTGGATCTACTTCTTGAAGAAGAAATCAGATACTTTTGATAACTTCAAGAACTTCAAAAACTTGGTCGAAAATCAGACAGGTAAGAAGATCAAAGTCCTAAGATCAGATAGTGGAGGTGAGTATAAGTCTAATGACTTTAATGATCTTTGTGATCAATGTGGGATTAAAAGACAATTCACACAAGCTCATACTCCTGCACTCAATGGAGTAGCTGAGCGCAAAAATCGTACGATTGTGGAAAGTGCCAGATCTATGCTAGCTGAGATGAAATTACCAAAAGATTTTTGGTCAGAAGCATGTAGCACGGCAAACTATCTTCAAAATAGAAGTCCTACCATTGCCATACCAAAAATTACACCTGAGGAAGCACTCACAAAGAAGAAGCCAAAGGTGAACCACTTGCGAATCTTTGGATGTAAGGCCTTTGTACATATTCCTAAGGAAGAAAGAGTAAACTTGATGTAAAAGCTATCAAGTGCATATTCCTAGGATATGATGATCACGTGAAGGGCTATAGATGTTTTGATCCAGTCGAAAACAAAATCCATATAAGCCGAGATGTTATCTTTGATGAATCCAAGATGTATGAAGATGAAGATGCTGAGAAGATAGACACATCCAGTAGGAAAAATGGCATAGTGAGGATACCACCTGATGAAATATCATTATCAAATTTGGATGTCCGATCGAGATCGTCAGTGATCTTGGTACACACTTTGTTAATCGAATGATAAAGTGTCTGTTGGAAGATTTTTTTGCTATATACCGATTTAGTACTCCGTATTATCCAAGGGTAGTGGCCAAGCTAAATTTTCCAATAAGATTCTCTACACTATTATGACAAAAATGGTTGAAGCGAGTCGGTCTGATTGGAAACATAAATTGCATGCATCATTATGGGCTTTCAGAACTGCTTATAAAGGGAGCACGAATCAAACACCGTTTCAATTGATTTATGGTCAAGATGTTGTCATGCCAATTGAATTCTTAGTACCATCTCTACGCATAGCAGCAACAGAATGATCAGATGATGACAAATCCTTACAACTGTGCCATGAAGCTTTGCACAAATTATATGAAACCAGATTGATGGCAATTCATGCATTAGCAGTAGAGAAAGCTCGTCGTAAGGCATGGCACGATCGTCGATTACACAAAAAGGATCCGGCAGAAGGAGATCTAGCATTGATGTATAAAACTAAGCTGATCAAGGGAATTTGAAGTTCACAAGTGAAGGGCCGTATAGAGTCAAAGAAATACTAAACTATGGAACAATTATTCTTGAACATCTAGATGGAAAACGTTTTGATACTCTAGTGAATGGCAGCCGACTACCCAAGTTTTGGCAGCCTGCACCACCAGTTTAGCCAGCATGATCCGAGACTATGTTGTCTTTTTCTCGTTTTTCAGATTCTTTTTTTCACTACTTGATTGATATTTTCTTTTGGAAAAGACAATAAAAAAAAAAGGAAAAAGAAGTGAGGAAAGACTGATGAGAAAAAGTCAAAAATGTCATTAGATCAGAAAAAATTGAAAGAAAGTATTTTCAAAAATCAGATCTTTGTAAAAAAATGACTTGAAAATTATTTTTTTGGTCATTTTTTGCACAAACTATTTTAGAATTGTTCGCTGAGTTTTCAAAAGCAAGATCCACCTCAGATATAACCATACTGAGTTAGGCGAACGTTATTTTAACCAGTTGGTACATGTTTTTATCTTAGGCGAATGTTAAGTATTATTCCATTTTGGGAACCTTCGCCGAGCATCTTCATGTACTCCGAAACCTTCGCCGACATGCCAGATGGATTTAAAATGCCAAAATTAGGTCGGCTATAGGTTCGGATCCTGAAAATTTGCATTTATGACAATACTTGGACGAAGGATGAAAAACCTTCGCCGGATAGATTCAGTACTTCAGAAACCTTCGTTGAGATTTTTATAACCTATTTTTATAGTACTGAACATGCCTGAAAATTTTGGTCCAGAATTGAACAACCAAACTAGTACATTGTCTAATAATGGACCCTCCAAATCAGCCTATAAAATGGCAGAATTCGAATTCATTTCTCACTTGTGATAGTGAAGCTCTTGCCAATTTTTCCAGCAACCAAAGCTTTCCAAACCTTCTATACTGCATTTCATTATACACTCGCGCCAAATACTTTCAGTTTCTGGCCTTATTCCACCATGTCTTCCACAGACACTTCTCAGTCGCCTCGTTATACTATCCATTGTAATGTCCCATCTGCAACAGACATCATGATACTTCCTAGCACAAGCATGGTCACTCAGTGGATGACTCTTGCGAAGCCTCTGCTCACTGCAATGGGTACAGAGAAACTTAGCCGTAGATTTTGCATCAACAACTTTAACAGCTCTGGCTTCAACCCACTTGGTCATATAATCGGTTGCTACGATGATATATCTAGCTTGAGATCCTCTTGTCGTAGGATGAATAGGACCAATGTAATCCAGTCCCCATAACACCGGATGTAAGGGCTCATAATTCTGTCGCGTAGGACGTCGTGCTCGTTGGCAAACATCACATGACTGAATATAATTTTTGGTGTCTTTATGAAGTGTATGCCACCAACACCTTGATTGCAAAAGCTTGCAAACAGTGATATCCATAGAAAAATGTCCTCCGCCCATTCCATCGTGTGAAAACATGATTAATTCAGACACTTCATGCGACAAAACACATCTTCGAAGAATATCATCCATTCCGCGATGATACAATTGTCCCACAATCAATTGATAAGGTTGAACCTTATGAATCAATTGTCTCTTTTGTAGTTTTGCAAGGAGTCATTAGGTTGACCTAGCATTAGATACTCAACAATATCCGCTGCCCACTCAGGTTTTGCTTCTACATAGAATAATGTAGCATCTAGCAATTCATCATCCACTTCAGTATTAACTAATGCGGATTCGATTCTTGAAACAGGGTCGGCGAGATAATGTTGTTTACCTTTTCGAACCACAATTCGAAAGTCAAATCCGGTCAATAACAGTAACCATCTTGCAATACGGCCTATATTACACTTTTTGTTTACCAAGTAAAGTAACGGCTGGTGATTCATATAAAACGCAAAGTGTGTTTCCATAAGATAATGTCAAAATTTCTTTACAGAAAAAATCATTGCTAATGCTTCACGTTCCGTTGTCAAATAATTTTTCTCTGAATCTGTAAGTTGTCTGCTTGCAAATCGTATGGGGTAGTCTTTCTTGTATTCACCCGGCTGCATCAAAACTGATCCAATAGCATATTTTGAGACATTAGTGTGAACATGAAATTCAATTGTCCAATCTGGAGAACATAGTATCGGTGCCGAAGCTAATGCTTTTTTCAATTTTTCAAAGGCTTCTAACACTCAACTGTCCAAATAGAAACAATGGTCAATTTGTATATACGTCTTGCAAGATCCGCAAAGAAAATAATAAAAATTCGATAATAATTCGCATGACCCATAAACACATAAACTCCACGAATTGTCCCTGGAGATGGTAACTTTGATTTTTGAATAATCTGTTGCTATGCCATGTCTTGATACCACATGCCCGAGAACAACTCCGTGAGAAACCTAGATCTAACACTTTTCTGGATTTAAGAAAATCTGGTACTTGCGACAACGTTCAAATACTTTTTCCAACCGATCCAGGTGGTCTGTATCTGTGTTATGGACTCCGAGGTCATCCAAGTAAATTTCAAGAAATTTTTGTAGATAATCTTTGAAAGCAAACTGCATCACTCTGTGACGATCTACAGGTGCAATCTTGACCTAGTGGTATCCACTAAATCCATCCAGAAAACAATAAGCTTTTGCTCCAGCAAGGCGGTCCAAAATGCTTTCAGTAAAAGGTAACAAAAAGTGATCCTTTCGTGTCACTTTGTTCAAGGCCTTGAGAGATTCACACAAATTCTCAATTTCTCACTCTTCTTAGGAACAATGACAATTGGTGAAACCCATTCAGTGTGCTCGATCTCATAAATGAAATTGTCTTCAAGCAATATTTGTAGCTCTTTCTTTATCAAATCCGTAATATTAGGATTAAAATGATAGAACTTTGTGAACTTGGGAATTGCATCAGGTATTAAGGGTATGGTATGCTCAATAACTGATGTCGGAATCCCTTTGAGATCTTTATAAGTCCAAGCAAAGCAATCTTGATACTTAGTAAGCAATTTCCATAGCGCTTGAAACTGTTCAGGAGTAAGTTGTGCTCCAACTTGTACAATCTTTTCCGGTTCTCCTGGTTCAGCAAGATTCATAGGTTGTGTCCTAGCTGGGCCATCGTAAACATCTTTCGATTCTAGCACTTGTTCTTCAAGTTCACGATGTGCTTTTGGTAACATGATAACTACATCATCCAGAGTATAATGTTTGAAATGCTCTGGCATATCATGCTGGACTTCCTCTGATTGTTCTTTTTCAAAAGGATTAGTCTTGGATCTTCGCTTAGCTTTCTTAGTAGGAATCGATCGTGGAGGTGATGACTTCTGAGAAGATGGACTCTTCTTTGAAGGTGAAGATTTCCTAGATGGTGATGTCTTGCGAGAATTCTGACTTGAAGAATCATCCTTGACTTTACCTTTGCCTTTATCCAATAAGGGTGGCACAGTCTTGGAATCAACCTTTTGAGGTGGATTTTCTCTTTCAAGACCGTATTACAATGTTGCTTAGCTTGTTTCTTCATCATTGATCCTGTAATCTTGTCTTCCTTCAATATAACTGCTTTTGGCGATTTTATTGTTGGTTCGTCAGGAATATCACGTACTCCAAATCTGGTAGGATCCATGTGATTTTGAACATGCTCATCAGTTAGTTTTGCATTGTCATCATAAGTCAAGGCATGACTCACATGAATAAGTTCATCTTCAATTGGATCTGGTATGTGTTCCGTTGATATCCAAACTAAATTCAACACATTCAAAGGAAAAGTGATCGATGTATCCAAAGTTTGATCCAATAATGAAATCTCGCTCAAGTCGGACTGATTATCTTGTTGATGCATATAGCCTGCTGTACAATCAATTGTTGCAAGAGCTTGATTCTGGTTGACAGTATCGGTTTGAGAGTCATAATGTTGAGAGTCATAATGTACTCCCCAATTTTTAACTGGTCGGTCACATGTATGATCTGTTGTTGATTAATCATCATCCTCTTTTTGGGCTACTGGTTTGATAGTCCAAGTTATAGGATCCACTTTGACTGCACGTTCACGATTTTCAAAAGTGATTTTTTCGGTACCCCAGTTATCAATTACTTGCGCAACTCGTAACCATGGGCGTCCTAGTAGGACTCGGTAGACATTTAGTGCGTCAGTTAAGTCCATTACTACAAAAGTAATGGCAAATTGTACTCCAGCAATTTTGACATGTATGTCTTTAACCATTCCTCATGGACGAACTGTCGTTTGATCAACTAGCTTAATGGCAAAAGTCACAAGACCTTGTGAGGCCCCATTTTGCACATAGCTTTGTTGAAATCAAGCTAACTCCCAAATCTCCATCTATCACGGTTGCTTCTTTAGAAAATTGTCTATGTTGTATTGGCAGAATGATATTTTTTGGCTCACTTTCCCGGGCTTCTCTGACATGGAGTACCTCATTAGATTTTTCAAATCCAGCACAAAAAAGTGGTTCATGATTGGCTTCTAGTTCGATCTGAGTTAATTTATGCGCTAACACTTCTTTTGCGTTTGGCACCAACTTCAAAAATTCTCCTAATGTAATATCTATCTTACTAGACAAAATATTCATGAGTAATCTCGTTTGCGATGCTTGCAATTCAGTCATCTTGAAGGGTTTTTCATAATGAGAAAACTGAGTATTCATATCTGTTCGTGGATTATTCAGTGGTTGCATAGGTGAAGAATGGATTTCGGCTGTAGCTTTAGCAGCTTCAAGCTCCTCTTCTTCTTGCAAATGTTTAATCCATTGTCTCATATCCTGATATCTCCTCTTTTCGGCATGGAGATTTGGATAGACTCCAGATGTTGTTGGTATATTAGTGAATGGTATAAAATCAACATGTACTGGTTCTTTCTGCTTATGTGCTTTGGTAACCATCATCAAAGGTACACTTGGTTCAGGTTGACTGCTGGTCTTTGCTTGATTGTTATCAAATTGATAGGAGCTATAGCCGGTGGCGGCGTTGGTCTTGCTGGACACTCCTTGTAGCAATGCCCATAATCACACTCACGACAGAATGGTACAAATTTGCCTTTGTTTGGACATTCTGCAACTCTGTGATTTTCTCCACATGTAGAGCATCCAAGCAGCGCTCCGGTCCAATTTCTAGATGCTTGTTGTGCGGCAGCATAAATAGCATACTATTCTAAAGGTCCGCTCTCATTACTATAATTTCATTGCTTGTTACCTCTGTAAGGTTCTGGTTCCATCAAATTAGCAGGAGGAGCTGGTTGTGTCCGTGGGACTGGTAAAACTAATCTCTCCGAATACCCAAGACGATGTTTGGCTGCAGGATCCTTTCTGTAAAGGGGTTTTCGATATTCTATTTGGGCATATCGTTGCTGGATAATCCGAGGATTAAAGTGGCAATAAGCAGTCTCATGATCAGGTGAATTGCACAGATGGCAAATACTGGTTTCTATTTATTTTTTCAATTGAGGACATTCATTTGTTGTGTGATTGCCTGTACAAATGGAACACCAGATATTTTTCCTGATAGGAAAAGGCTTAGCAAACTTCTCAGGTTCCTTGTTCGCTTTTCCATGGAAATCTTCCAATACTTTGATCTTCTCATCAAGTTGCGACTGCAACTTTTTCATTTGTTTTTGCTGGTTCTTCCCCAGTTTCTCAAACTCACTGAGCATCATCTCTGCAGTAGTGTTGATATTCGTTGATGCGATAGTGGTGGATGTCGTAGTGGTCTGCCCTGCCGTATAAGGCAACATACCAATATTTGGCTCGTCATCTAAATCTTCATCCTCCTCTCATATTGCATCGTCCATAGTGTTTTGCAAAATTGCGTACTCATTATGGCGTTTCAGCTCACGTCTGATCCTTTTAGGTAGACCTGACAAAAACCACATAATCATCATTTTCGTTAATCAGCTCGGGTTCGCACTCAGATTTGAGTCGTTTAACTCGTTGAATGTAATGTCGAACCATTTCCCACTTTCTCATTTTAATTGTACTTAAAAGTAGAAAAGAGTCTTCCTTTAACTTCCGAGGTTTAAATCGTGTGATAAGGGCTCGTTTAACAGTTTTTCAATCTGTATGCTCAGTTTCATCTTGATTATAGTACCAATCTTGTGCTATGCCCGTTAAGGCCATAGGAAAAAGCTTAAATTTATCTTGAGGGAAAACTTCGCCATAGACTTTACAAGATTCCACATAGATCTGGAGAAATCTAACTAGATCTATTAATCCATTGTATTTGAATAGATCCAAACGGGGTGCTCTCCTAACAATAATTGGATTGACTTTTTGAGGAGCACCTCTAGGAACAGCCATTTTCACAAATCAGACAATGAGATTGGATCTTGATTTTCGATCAGAATCAATCTCAATTCAGATCTACAAAATTCCTTTCACTTGACAATAGTCAGATTTTTGATTTTTTGAAAAAGATCTATGATCAAGCGATCGACACTTCTCAAATGAAGAATTCTCAGAATCAGAATCAAATTGAACCAGATTTGACCAAAAATTTGACAGAGACTTGATCTGGAAAATCAGAACCTAAAAATAGTACTGGCGAAGGTTTCTTGGATGAAAATTGACTCGACGAAGGTTCCAGCAATGCTATTTTGGATAAAAATCTATGATCAAACTTTTTCTAACAAATTTGGTGGAAATAACCTTCATTGAACTCTCAGATAAGGAATCTGACTTAGATAAGACTAGGGTGGAACTGGCGAAAGTTCCTTCTGACAAAAAAATGGTGTTTCTATAACTTGGCGAGAGTAAAAATATATTTTTTGGAAGATACTGATAGATCTATTCTAACTCACAAATGATCACTTACTATAAATAAAATAATCAGAAAACTCTGCGAAGAATCAAGAGTAATACTGGTATTTTTGCAAAAAAGAGATCTTTTTTTGGCAAAAATAAGACAATATGAACATGAGGAGCAAGAGGACCCTGGCCTCAAAATCCTATTGGTCCATTTCTACCTCCCTAACTATTCAAACTTAAAAAAGAGCGGGAACCCATTTCAAATTGGAGGAACCAATTTGAATTTGAATTTAAACCAATTTTGGTGGGAGTTCCAATTTTATTCACTAAACTTGACATTTAGGCCTGCGACATTAAAAGTCCCACAAAAAGGCCTAAAGTCCTTTTATTGACTTGTAACTAATCAACTAACTATGTGATCATCGAGTTGGACTTACACACGCAAGGTGCCAAATCCCTCTCACTTATTAACTGGGGTTAGGGTTGTCTTGGGATCCGCAAACCCTCCAACAGAACAATATTTCTCGTCCATACATGGGTCAATGTCTAGTGATATTCTTCATGTACAGTGAATCACATAAGGAACATGGGAGAATTCAATGCCTTGAAGTATCTATTGGAATTGGTAGAAGATTAGATCTTATATTGGATATAGGATAGCCAGTTAATCTTTTTTATTTTTTTGTGAAACAGATCTAGAAGCAAAGAACTTCTTGGAGTGAAAGCTGATGGTATGGGACATTGGTTCCAACGGGGATTCTTGTGCGAGAGTGATCTATAGACCAGCGGTTAGAAATTACAAGTAATGGTGGTACTAAAGGATGAACACATTGGTCAATTGTTTTAGGGTATCTTGGAAAATTATCCTAGTTTGTTTGGGATAGAAGTAATCAATGAGCACATGTAAAGGATCTAGAGGTGATTTGGGTTGGAATTGGATGCCATTCGCTTGCTTTCTTGGTGCTATTTCTTGCGCATTGAATGGGTGTTTTGTAAGGCTACAACTCGATGTAGACAAACACGCGTAGGTTGTCAATCAATTATGAAAGAAAATTTTATACCCAACTAGAACATAAGGCTTTGAAAAGAATTTGCCTAAGAAAATATAGGCTATTTGATTATTGGGAGATATTGCTGTAACATAATCACCATAAGATTGTTGATTGACATGGATCATGCTCTTAGAGAGAGAGAGAGAGAGCATAATGTTCAGATGAAAGACATATGAATGTTTGAATGGAAATGGATCATTGTACACTAACTTTGATGATTTAATCATATTAGAGTTTATTGTGATAGTAAAATAATGCATAGCAATTTGTCAATATGCCCATGTTTGAAACAATAAATACAAACATGATGTGTACAATTTCATTGATTTTACGATTTTAGGTATTTTAAATTGTTGTGGCATGTATAGATCTCACGATCAAGACTTGACTTGGGTAATAAAAGTCATTCAACCGAAAATGCAATATAATATACCATACCTTAGTTGCCCGTTCCGGAACGGAACGCGTTCTGTTCAGGAACTTCACCAAAAAAAAATAATTTAAAAAACGTTCCGTTTTAACAAAGAAAGCTATATAATCCAAAGTTTGCATAAAATCAACCCAGAGTTGGATTGTCGGGTAGCTAATCCGTGAAGTTGATGGGCAGGATGATTGTTTGATTGTCAGAGATGAACGCAATCATTTGCTCAACAGAAAACCTACGTGCGAACTATTTGCTTGTCTGAAGGATTTCATAGATGATCCCCGTTGCAACATGCTCAAAATACGTCCTCCAGAAAGCATGCTTAACCCAAACGTAGATATTTTTGTTGCATACTTTCTTATTCTAAATTCTTCAAAAAATATAGAATGTAACGTTATTAGAAACAGAGGGATTGAATGTAACGTTATTTGAATATCTATGAAATCCTTCAAACAAGCAAACAAGATTTCATATATTAGCGATCCGCGTTGTATTGTCTATGAAATCCTTCCCCGTTGTATTGTCCGTGGTGCCACACCTGGTCATAGAGGTGCCAGCATGAGCATCCCTCGATGTATTACAAAGAAGAATGAAGATGGCGGCCAATTTAACACATGTATTTTTATTTGTAATAAATCGTTCCGACCCAGTATGTTCCGAAACATACGGAACGGAACGTTTCGACCCATTTTGGTTGGAACGGGCTTCTAGGTACCATACTAGCTTTATGTCGTGTGTTGAAAAAGGAATTCAATATACACAAAATAGTAGCAAAATTAAGCTACAATCTAGTAATATAGTAGGTGGTTTCTTTTATATATTTGGAATAATAAGATCCATTCTAGTTGATCAGCAAATCTAATATTGAGACGAGTTCCTAATATTTGCCAACAAGTTGAAAGCTAGGTGCCAATACTTATGAACATTGATATTCAAATTGGTGAATTCATCATATGTGATCGTTACTCGCAAGAGAGATACAATGGATGGTTTATTCCTGGTGTTTTCTCTCACGCCAATGCACTGTGTGGGTCTGTCATACAACGCTCAAAATCAAGAGGATCAATAGATGATATTGTAGCTATTATGCACATATCACTCTCAATTTTGTCTGATCTTGAATGAATTAAGATTTGCTATTGCTTGTGTATCTCATTCACTTGTTTTATCAATTTCGCACACTGGTTCGATTTTCGTTGAATGTTGTATTAATCTATAACGTAGATCAGCAATGTCTGTCTACTTTCTGGAGGATTGTAGGAATGATATAGTAGGTAGTGACCAGCAATCATATCTGAAATCCATCCGAATTCATTCTGTTCACGATTAATTTGTTTTTCGCTTCAGTGGTATCAGAGCGTTCTTGACGTTTTTGAATTTCCACACTTTATCAGAGCGTTCTTGACGTTTCTGAATTTCCACACTTTCCATCACATTCTCTGTGATGCTCGAGAGCGAATATATCGAGCATCCAAGTTATGTCTCCTTTTTCAAGTTGTAACGTATTCAGTGTATTCATTGTAATATAGAAGCAACACGTTCTTCATCTATGTCGAACGTAGATGTGTGATGTTTGATTTGAATACACTATTGTTGTCTGCTCACACTAGTTCACTCACTCTGTTCATATCACAGACGTCAACAACTCCTTAGTATCTGATCAGACAATGGCTATCTTTGATGTCTGAGGAACTTGCATTATCATGCCACACTATTACTATATTCTAAACTAAACTTCTCAGTAAAATCCATTTGTAGTTAATACCACACACCATATCTAATCTCTTCGGTGGGCTGCACTCATTTATTCGTTTGAGTATAAATGAATTTTTAAAATCCTATTGGTAAGAACACTTGAGCTGTGATTAAATCTTTGTATTCACATTCTTTTAGATTGTTCTTGCTTCTAGCGGCCCGTAATAATGGGAGAGTTGTTCCGCAAATATTTTATTCTCTTTTCTCCATTTGTATTCTTCTCTTATAGATTGGTATCAGAGCAAGGCTCAATAAACCGAGAGATTATTCTATTTTTATTACTCTCAACATGTCTCTTATCGGTAACTCTTCATCCAACGAAGTTAGAATCATTGACAAGTTCAATGGATCTAACTTCTATATCTTAGTTAAAACTCCAGATGATGTTGATAGTTAGAGATCTTTGGGATGTTGTAGAAGGTTCTGACCTAAAACCAGAAGACGATGATCATCAATCAACAAAGGCATGGAAGAGTCATTGATCACGCTCAATCTAGCGGACTCCCAACTATCCCACGTTGCCAAGTGCAAATACTCTAAGGAAGCACTTAATTTATTATCGAATCTATATGAGAGTCAAGATGTAACCACCAGGTTACATCTTAGAAAGAAGTTCTTCACACTTGGTATGTCTGATTCTACAACCACCACTTCTCACATCAACAGGTTTAAATCTTTACGGGATCAGTTGTCAATTGTAGGATGTGCTATTCAAGATGATGATGTTGTTATGACCTTGCTTTCTTCTTTACCAAAGTCCTATGAACACTTTGTTGTAATGATCTCCACACAAACTGACCTCACTTTTCAGAAGGTGATCGTCTTCTTCAAGAAGAAATGCGGAGAAAGACCCATCAAAGACAAGTCATTGGCTCTATACATGAAGAAGAAAGACTATTCCAAGGGCAAGAATCAAGTGCAGCAACAACATCAGAAGCCTCATACTCAAGCTGAGAACAGTGGATCGCGCAAGAAGCTCTTCTACATATATTGTAAGAGAGGTAATCACAACATCAAGGAATGTTGAATCTGCATATACAACAAGGCAAAGAAGCAACAACAACAACAACCAAACTCTTCCAATGCGGTGGAATTCAAGGAGCAAGATTCTGATGGAGACAAACCATCACCCTTGTTAATGGCTTACAACAATAGCAATGAAGACTACGATAGCCGGTACTTCGACAGTGGCGCTACCCAACACATGACTTCTTGCAAGGAATGATTTACTGAGTACAGAACTTATAGCAGATCAATTCATCTACCTCGGAGATTCAAGCACCATTCACGTGAAAGGTAAAGGGATAGTCAAGATCGTATTCAAAAACGATCTTTCTATTTGTGTTCTGAATGTTCTTTACGTACCTCAGCTATCTAAGAACTTGTTATCAGTCTCTAAGATAACTGATGAGGGATACACTATTACTTTCTCTTTTGCATCAAAATCTATGATTCTGGCACAAAGTGAAGCTCGTTTCTTGGAATGGCTCTGATACAATGATAAAAATACAGCAAAATAATCTCATTTGATCCTAAAAATGATGGAGAAAGCACGTACTTAAGATCCAAACAAGATTTAGAAGCTATATTACTAATCAATGCGTTGATTCCTAGTTTATCTTGGCTTGAACTCCATGAATTAGCTCCAAAACTCTTCACACATGTGAAAGTATGGCCTGTTGCTGCCTGTGTACTATACCTGCAACTCCAACTCATTCAATCATCACAAAAAACCATATGCCAATAGCATTCATCAATCAAATCATAGACTCAAACTAGTCAAGAAGGGAAATCTCAATTTTCCTCATAATTGGATGGAAATCCCATCACATATTTATACATGTAGAGTTCAGATATGAGCATATTAGGGCTTCTATGTATTCATCATAACCTAACCCTAAAATATAAACTAAAGATCCACTTGATCCACCCTATTTAGGGTCAATGCCTCGAGATCTAAAAACAATGAAAAAATGCTATTTTTAGCTCCTACTTTTTTTCTACCCTATCTATGCACTCTCCCAAAGGTATCATTCCAAAGCTAGGTTAATGATTTGACTTAAGATAAGGTATTCTATGCTTTTGGCATGTGTGACATCCCACCACATGGCCTCAAAGTCATTTACAAGCGGTAATTGTGCAAACTAGCTTGTGTAAATTTAACACTATTCCCATTGAAGGTCCAAGCTCATCTACTTTTGACGAACAACATATCAATGGCGAATCCGAAGATAATGATTTTGCAATTCAACAACTACAGTACGATGAAAATGATCGACTTCCTCTATTCCTCAGAAGATCATCAAGAACTAGCAGACCACCTATCAGGTATATCGACGAGTCTAAGCCTTACCTTGTTCAGGAGCTGACGACTATCAAAGAGGCACTCAGTTAGCCCGATTCTGATCTCTGGAAAGAAGCTATGGATAAAGAGTATTCATCTCTTATCAAGAACCAGACATGGACGATTGTCAAATTATCTTGGATAAAGAGGTCAAATTGCAGTACTGTCGAATGCAAGATATGACAGTAGATATTTTTACCAAAGCATTAAGCTTGAATACACACAGAAAGTTCTGTGCAGAACTAAGTTTGAAGGTCAAGGCATTCATGGATTCAGATTAAAGGGGAGTGTTGGATTATTCTCCTACTAATCGACTAATCGACATTTTAATCTTCATCCAAATTTTATCCAGACCTGCAGATTTCTTCCTGTTTTTACACAGTCTGCATAACTACTCGGAAACGGCTCATAGTGTCGGAATTTTCGGAATTTTCTCTCACTTCGAATTCTTCGCAAAATGCAAGATGCCTCAAATGTTAAGAAAATAACTTTGGCGAAGACCTTCACGCCATTCGCATTTTTCGCATGACAGTTTACATTCATTTATGTAGAATGACAGTTTACAACCAAAATTGCAGACAAACTATTCACAACCAAAGCCATCGACTTGCATCAATTTATCAGCAAGTGAGAATTCCTAACTGGATGGATGCCAGCACATCACAACCAACTAGATGGCGCATTTAACGACCTAATTGCTTAGTATAAATAGCTGTTCATATTCCTACATCTTAATCATGAAGATCAATCATCGAGTATTGAATAGTTAGCGTTCTCTCTCAAGCCTGCGAGCTTGGACACTCCTGAGCATTCTAGCTCACTTCTTTAGAGTTGATTGGAGATTGCTATTGCGCTTACTGCTTATCAGCATTGCACTTAATTTAGATTTATATTAGCCACTCAAATATGGCTTAGAGTACGCGACTTTGATCCGCAACTTGTTATACTCATTTACATATGTTTTGTTTTCATACTGAATCAATATTATCTTCGTATTGCGTTCAGATTTGTTTCAGAATGTATGCGCTTCTGTAGATCTTTGCGACTGATTATTTGTCTGATGATTCAATGCTTGATTCCAGATGCAATTTATTTTATTTTTTTCATAGATGATTATTCTAGATGGTCTACAGTTATATTCATTAAGCACCTTTGAATGCTTTAAGAGATTGAAGGCCATGGCTAAGACCCAAACATCTACAAGAATGAAAGATCTCCAAACTGATGGTGGCGGCGAATCCTCTCTAACGAGATGTCCGACTACCTAGCTGAACATGGCATTCGAAGACAATTTACATCTTTCTATTCACCTCAACAAAATAAAATTGCAGAAAGGAAGAATCAAATGCTTCTCAACTCAACTAGATCAATGTTGCACCAATCACGTCTACTTGTGAAGTTTTGGGGAGAAGCTACTACCATAGCATGTTATGTACAGAACAGATCTAGCACTAAAGGCATTAACAACAAAACTCTTTATGAAGTATGGCATGGACACAAGCCTAGATCTAGCATACATTGTTAGCACATTAAGTTAAGAGTATTTCTATTAGATATCTATTGTTGTATATGTTATGAGTTTAAATACAAGTGGAGCAAAACCACCCAACCAATTCTAGACCCCTCCTGGAGAATCCTTCTGGATCTAGCCCCCAAGCCATGCCATGTGATAGCAAGAGGAGAAGAGCTTAACATGTAACCTAGACCAAGTCGTCGACGAGAAACTCACTACCTCAATATATAGAGAGTAGGATCCTGTGCACAAGTCCATGCAATCTCCATGTAGGTAAACTATAAATAGGTCACAACTCTTCATGCATACCTCCTGCCTATATTAGTCACACATACATGCACTACTCCATATGACTCAATTAGAGTGTTTGGGTCATCTCAAGGTCATTAGTCACCAACAGGCCTCGATGTGGAATAAAATCTAGGCGTGACCAATTATCTTGAACACTGGAGGGCCGGTGTACCATATTAGGACTATTACATGTCCATAACTGAAAATGGCCGTAACAGCGGGACACCTTTGGACCAGATAAATGTCAAAACCATGAACTGGCCAAAGATCCTTTCATAATATGGCTAGGACACAGATGTTGATGCCAAAAGGGCACTCGTCCAATTTTCCAAGCAATATCTTAGGTGCCCAGATCCCACAATTTGTGCAGTTGTGGAATTCTCTCAGAACTTGGAATTTTTAATGTGGGTCCCCACCAAGTGGGATGATTTTTTTGCCTCCATTATTTTTTTATCCAAATAAAGCCATGGCGTCCGACAACGTTGAAGACCAATTACCATTGACACGATTGTATTATAGAGCGGCCCTCATCGGCAACCCATGGCTATGAGATTCCAAACCTGGATTTCCTAACTATGGCTTGAAGGCGCTCATCCTTGTTTTTTTTTGCTCACCAACGACCGTATCGGGACTCGGTTAAAATATATGGAATAGGTCACAAGTCAACTGATAAAGCGGCACCGCGAGTCTAGAACTTCACCCTTAACCATTTCTAATCTCTTCGGTGGACTGTCCTCTCTTTGTGAGTATAAATTAATTTTTTAGATCTTGTTGGGCAATTAGAACACTCAAAGCTATGATTATATTTAACATAAGCTTTCTATTAGACTATTTTTGCATCTAGCAGCTGATTGTAACGAGAGAGTTGTTCCGCAATATTTTTGTTCTCTTCTCCATTTGCGTTCTTCTATCTCCCTTACCCCATTAAACCAGGCTCTGGGTGATTATTTCAGCCCATAGAGAGCCTTGTGGATTTTGCATACAAGGTGTTTTTGATTGCCCTTGAGTTCGTATCCCTCTGGTTGCGACATATAGATTTCCTCTTCGATGGTTCCATTAAGGAAAGCGGTCTGGACATCCATCTAGTGGATTTCAAGATCTGTTGTGGTTGTAAAGGACATGAGGAGGTTGATCGAAGCATGTTTGACAACTGGGCTGAAGGTTTCTGAATGATCCAGATTTGGAATCTGTAGAACAACCGATTAGACAAATCTTGATTCTACTAAGAAAGCACGTAGTTTACTTGACAAAGGATAAGAAACGAACGCGAACTCAAAACATTTTTATTCATGATCAACCTCAAATGATTCACGAACTTTGTCTTGCAGTCAACTCGAAATATTCGTGAAAGATTCGCAAAACAGTTACTTGTAGAAGCTCGTGGCTTTCTTGTTGAAGCTTGAAAGATTCGCGAACAGAATCTTGTCACGAAATATTTTATTTCTTATTCAAACCTCAGATGTCACGAAATTGTCGCGAACAATTCGCGAAATCTTCTGGATTGTTCTTCAAGCTCACTTGTCGCAAACAGTTCGAAATATTCTAAATTTCTTCTTCATGCTCAAAGTTGTCATCTGTCGTGAACAATTCGTGAAAGACAAAAATGTCGCGAAGAGACAAGTGTCACAAATAATCCGCAAAACACAAAGTTGAGATGAAGAGATAGATTGTCACGAATAATTCGCGAACATAATCTATTTGACCCTGGAAACAGAGCGCCTATTTGAATATCAACCGTCGTAAGCAGTTAGATATCTACTGTTAAGGCCAAAAGGCCTGTAAATAAAAGGCCAAAAGACTTGTCCTGTAGCAATATAAATACATGTGCACTACTTGTTGTAACTCACTCACTCAATTAGAGATACAACAACAAGATAAGACGACAAGCAAGAGATGTATATTGATGATTCAAATTCAGAATTATAAAAATTCATTTTTTGGTCAATAGTTTCTTATTGTCTAAAATTGTCTTAAGTTGTCTGTTTATTCCGCATATAATTTTCGCACGCATATTCAATCGAAGCTAATATTGTTCTATTAGTACGTAGATCAGATACAGACCCGATTGAAGACACTGATATTAGTTTGATTTATTCAAACTTTCATCGTGTTCTCTATGGAAGAATAATTACTATTTTTTCTACAGTGGTATCAGAGCCTACGGAATTAAATCTGATACAGTGGTATCAGAGCATACAACTTCAAAGCTTATACGATATCAGAACGAATCAGAGTCGATATAGTGGTATCTTCACACCCCTCTCAACATTCTTCATACATCCATCAACAAGCCGCTATCTGGAGTGATTCAGAAAATTAGAAGATGTCGTCCATCATCAATATGCAAACTAAGATTACTACAATCTTGGACCCTGAAGGTCCAAACTACTTGATTTGGAAATGAAAGACTTCACTCTTATTGAAGGGTGAAGGTCTATGGCACTGAGTAGAATCAATAGAGGAGAAGGCAGTAGCTACTCCTGGCAAAGAACTTCGGAAATGGAGTTTAAAAAATGACAAAGCGATAGCAATTATTGCGTCTTTAGTGCATGACAATATAATGCTAGATCTTACATCAAATTTGAATGCAAAAGATTTATGGGAAGAATTGCAAACCAAGAATGAGACTTGATCTCGTAATAATATCATGTTCTTGGAAGACCAATTAACTTACCTACAATGGGATGGCAAAGACATGAACACATTCGTGCGAAAGATAAAAGATATGTTTATTTCCTTGCAGAAGTCCTATGTTGAATACAAAGCAGAATGCTCCAGAGCAGCAGAAGACAAGGCAGCAAGGAAGATTCGGGAGCCACCTCACATTTTGTTTCCTTGAAACAAATATTGTCTAAGTATAAGAAGACGAACTATTCAAGATTCATTATACTTGGAGATGGTTCTAAGCACGTGGTTGATGGAATTGGTGTATTATGGCTGGACACGAATCAGGGTGACAAGAAACTGGAGGAAGTTGTCTATGTCCCTACTCTTGACAAAGATCTTCTATACATAGCTAAGATAGTCGATACAGGCATGTCAGTAACCTTCACAAAGAACTCTTGTAAATTGTTCGAGGAAGATTCTGGCAACAAAGAAGGAAATTTATATCACCTGAACATTCAAACGAGAATCGAACAAGCCAATCAAACTCATGAATCAACAGATATACTGTCGCATAAGAGGCTATGTCACATGAACATGGAAGCCTTGTATCAAGCCAACAAAAGTCAGAGAGTTGAAGGAGTCGAAATCAAAAGTAGAGATATTCGAACTACCTGCGAATCCTGTCTTAATGGCAAGATGACTAGAACACCTTTCAGTAAAGATGTTTATAAAGCAACTAAGGTACTTGAAATTGTGCATTAGATATTTGTGGACCATTCGGAGTATTGTCGTTGGGTGATGCAAAGTACTTCATTACGTTTATTGATGACTTCAACAAGTTTGTTGTAGTTTACTTTATACGTACTAAATCTGAAGCTTTCGAGAAATTCGTTGAGTATACGAATTGGGTTGAGAAGCAGACAGACAATAAGTTGAAACAAATTCGCACAGATCGTGGAGGTGAGAACATTTCCAACAAATTCAAACTTGTACTGATCGAGGTATTATGCACACAAAGACTACATCTTACACACCTTTGCACAATAGAATGGTTGAATGAAAAAATCGTACACTTATGGAAGCTGCAAGGTGTATGATGGCTCAACAAAAGCACCAAAACAGTTGTGGACAGAAGCAATGGCTACATCAAATTATCTTTAGAATCTTATTTAGAAATCTCGAATATCTAAAATGATCATTTATAGTGAATGAGTTGATTTTCCGATAGTCTACGCAAACCCACAACTTGTTTCTCATCCACAATATGGATTTTTAGATCATGAGCCATTGCATAAATAACAAGTGAATTGATGTATGTTTGACTACCGGTGAGAAAGTATATTTGTAGTCAATTTCATACTTCTGTGAAAATCCTTTAGTAACTAACCTTGCTTTGTATCTGATGTTTTCTCCATCAGGACTTGTTTTGATCTTGTAGATCCACTTGCACTTAACTAGTTTTCTGCCATCTGGTATAGGTGCAAGTGTCCATACATTGTTCTTATACATGGATGACATTTCGTCCTCCATTGCCTGAATCCAGCGATCTTTATCTGGTCCATTAATAGCTTCCTCGAATGTTTGAGGTTCATCAGAGAATCCACAAAATTTGATGGTTGTGTTAAAAACATCCCGATTGTATCTTTCTGGTGGTTTTCGTTGTCTGTCAGATCTTCTCACAGATGGTTTCAAGTTCGATTCTACAAGTTTCGAATTCGATTCCGATTTGAGCTTTTCTGCTGGAATTCAAACTGGCGATTCGAGTCTGTTAGGTACTCGATCTTGACCTCCCTCTGAATTTGGTAATTCTCTTTCATCTTTTGCTTGTTTTACTTCTATCGTCGTTGGTAGCTCATAATAGTTTTTGAGAATTTCATAGCTGACTAGATCACTGTCTGCTATATATTTCGACTCATCAAATTTAACATCTGGAACAAACTTTATCTTGTCAGTTTCGGATACATAGACACGATAATATGACGAATGCAACTCGAATCCTACCAAAAAACCTTGTTTTGTCTTTTCATCGAGTTTCTTTCTTAGTTTATCTGGTATGTGCATATACATTATGCATCCAAATGTCCGAACATGTGCAAGATTTGGCTTTGACTTCCATCGATTTAGTGAGCCAAGAATATCCAGAATACGGATGTCACATGAATAAAAGCATTTATGGTCTAAAACAAGCAGTCATACAATGGTATAGAAAGAAGGACGAAGCACTATGTTCCTTAGGCTTCAAACCTCTATTTGCTAAGTCGAATTCTATATCAAGCATGTCCAAAATGAAATAATCATTCTAGTTGTCTATTTTGATGACACACTTATCTTCTCAATAAGAGAAGTTAATTTCAGATCTCAAAAGAGACATTTATGAAATATTTGAGATCGCTGACCTAGGAGAAGCTAAAATCTATCTATACTTACAGATTCAAAGAGACTTTGAAGGTGGTAAGTTGTATCTTCACCAACAAAAGTACACTCAAAAGATCATTGAAGACTTCAATATGCTCGAATGCAAAGGTGTGCATACTCCCATGATACCTGGAACAATACTTAGCAAGGCAGATTGTCCGTAGACTCTCGAGGAAGAGGACGAATGACCAAAACACCCTATTGTAGGCTGATTGGATCATTGTTATATCTAGCAGACAACACCAGACCTAATATAGCGTTTGTAGTATACAAGCTGAGCCAATATAATCAGAACCCATGATCATTACATTGGAAGTTGGCAAAGAGAGTACTACAACATCTCCAAGAAACGAAAGACTATGGACTGTGTTATTCGAAGGAAGCTAGATTTCACATCGAATCTTACAGTGATGCAAGCTGGGCATCCATGAAGGACGATAACAAAAGTATTACAGGAGGTTGTACTCTAGCATCTAGCGCAACCATACTCTGGATAAGCAAGAAGCAAACAATAGTAGCTCAATCTTCCTATGAAGCGGAATATGTAGTAGCAACCAAGATGGCAAACGAGCTGATCTGGATTAAACAGATGTTGGAAGGATTTGATAAATCTATTTCTGAACCTTTTGTCTTGTTAATGGACAACACTTCAGCAATCTATCTTATGAAAGATCCCGTATTTCACTCAAATACGAAGCACATAACTATCAAATATCATGTGATTCGAGACTTAGTCGAGAAGAAGATACTGAAGACAGTCTTCATACCCACAGAGGAAATGACAGCTGATATATTTATGAAGCCACTCAGTAAAGCTTTGTTCGAGAAGCAGCGAAGAAGATTGGGGTTAATCCAACTGCCCACTTTGAGAGGGAGCTGTAGAACAACTGATCAGACAGATCTTGATTCTACTAACAAAGCGTGTAGTTTACTTGACAAAGAATAAGAAACGAACGTGAACTCGAAACATTTTTATTCATGATCAACCTCAAAGGATTCACAAACTTTGTCTTGCAGTCAACTCGAAAGATTCGCAAAACAGTTACTTGTAGAAGCTCGTGGCTTTTTTGTTGAAGGTCGAAAGATTCGTGAACAGAATCTTGTCGCAAAATATTTTGTTTCTTGTTCAAACCTCAGATGTCGCAAAATTGTCGCGAACAATTCGCATAATCTTCTGGACTGTTCTTCAAGCTCACCTGTCGCTAACTATTCGCAAAATATTCTGGATTTCTTCTTCATGCTCAAAGTTGTCATCTGTTGCAAACAATCTACAAAAGATGAAAATGTCGCGAAGAGACAAGTGTCGCAAATAATTCGTGAAACACGAAGCTGAGACGAAGAGATAGATTGTCACGAATAATTCACGAATAGAATTTATTCGACCTTGGAAACAAAGTGTGTGTTTGAATATCAACCGTCGTAAATGGTTAGATATCTACTATTATAGCATTAAAAGGCCAAACGACCTGTAAATAAAAGGCCAAAAGAGCTGTCCTGTAGCAATATAAATACATGTGCACACAACAACGAGATAAGATAGCAAGAGATGTATACTGATGATTCAGATTTAGAGTTATAAAAATTCATTTTTTGATCAATAGTTTTTTATTGTCTAAAATTGCCTTAAGTTGTCTCTTTATTCCGCAAGCATATTCAATCAAAGCTAATACTGTTCTATTAGTACATAGATCAGATACAGACCCGATTGAAGACACTGATATTAGTTTGATTTATTCAAACTTTCATCGTGTTCTCTGTGGAAGAATAATTACTATTTTTCCTACAGAATCTGGGAAAAGCCTTTGGCGACTAGTTTGGCCTTGTAACGATTTAGCCTTCCTTCAGCGTCATACTTCACCTTGGATATCCATTTGCATGGAATTGGGTTTTCGGTCCTTTGGCAGCTTAGTGACTGTCCATGTTTGATTCTCCATCAAGTTC
>MU833154.1:0-60332 GCA_029204225.1 Diphasiastrum complanatum
CCTGCAAATTCCACAGGAAAATGTTATCTTTCATGATACTTTTCTAGTCATTAGGATTTGAGACACTGGAGGCAGCATTTCAAGCCAAATGTGCAACGTCAAAGATCTGCCAGATAATTTGACGAACATGACAAAGAACGTCTACTGTGCTTTTGCCCATTTGGGAATACTGATCTTGCTGCTAGATCTAAATAGCAAAAGATTTTCAGGCATAAGTTCTTAAAATTCCTTCAAGTATCCATCCCTATCTCTTACCCCTTGAAACCTTTAGAACAACAGTTTAAAGTTGGCTGATCATATGGCTGATTTTGATATGAAGTTTCCCACTTTCCAAAAGTTTTACTCTCTGCAATAAATTAAACATCAAGAATTTACCTTGGCAGCTCCAGTTGAGCTGGGGATGATGTTGAAGCCAGCACCACGTCACCTCTCCAATCCTTCAAAGATGGACCATCAACGGTCTTTTGGGTTGCTGCATAGCATACAGGTAAATCTTGTAAAGAACCAGCTGCTATATCGTTTACTGCTGCTGTATTGATGTAGCTTACAAATCTGCCACCCATTCTCCTATTCCCCCTCGTA
Organism: Diphasiastrum complanatum; assembly: GCA_029204225.1. NCBI lineage: Eukaryota > Viridiplantae > Streptophyta > Lycopodiopsida > Lycopodiales > Lycopodiaceae > Diphasiastrum > Diphasiastrum complanatum. The sequence continues at coordinate 583 of MU833154.1, forward strand.
GCCTTTGGCAAACAAAATGGTTTATGAAAATAACATGCCAGAACAAAAGTTGAGGTCTACCTGTTACAGAATGGACAGTGGTCATCAAACCCTCCGCAATTCCAAAGTTCTCATGGATCACCTGCAAGAAAATGGATGCTTAATGGAACCTACAGGATAACTTAGCTATTTTCAGAATCAGCTATTTCAACGTGTATAGCTTATGTCATCTGATAATGCTAGGGATATGTTCATGCCTACCCTAAGGAATCAACCAAGATATGCTAATGAACTTCAATTGCTTGCTAACCTTTGCCAAGGGTGCAAGCCCATTTGTTGTGCAGCTTGCGTTTGAAATAATTGATAGGTCTGCTGTGTACTCAGTCTCATTAACACCCATAACAAACATAGGTGCATCCTTGCTTGGAGCACTGATAACAACCCTCTTAGCTCCTCCCTGCACACCAGCAATATATCTTTCATTGAGATGATGCACTTTACAGATCCCGGTCAATTAAAAAAATAAACTGATAATTATGCATGTTACAAACAATCTGCCTTGGATCTTCAAAGATGTAGCTGCAGTTTCTCTAAATCAAGAGTTTCTTGTAAGCCCTTAGAACGTGTTCTCACCGCAATATGGGCAGCAGCCTTATCCTTGTCTGTGAACACACCGCTGGACTCCACAACATACTCCACACCAGACTCACCCCATGGAATCTCAGCAGGATTTCTGCCAAAACAGACATGATCAGCCTCTTATTCAAAAATATTGCATAGCTCGTCTCAAATACTGAGAAACCTAACCTGTAGTTGAACACTGTCACTGGGACATCTCCGAACAATAGTGTCTTGTCATCCTTCACTGTAATATCTGAGTGCTTCCAGTTGCCATGCACAGTGTCATATTTGAACATGTATGCCTGCAACCAACAAAGCATGATAATTAGAAAACCTATTGACAGAATTCTTTGCAATCAAGGACCATATTACCAAACGAAAAGGGGCAAAGGTAAACTATGCTATTTTCTGAATTTGTTAGCTATGCTAGTTTGCAATGGGAGATCGTTTCGAAAAGGAAATGAAAATCAGCACGGTTTGCTCTTTTCCAGATTGAGCAGAGCTAATAGGCTGCTGATGTGATCTGTTGAATCTTCATATCAGTTGGACAAAAGTTGATTGATGTGTGGGATGTGGGCAACTGCGTTATGAGTGCCAGAGAGACATAGAAGAGGAAGGGGACAGAGAGCCTTTGAGAGTGAAAAAGAGAAAGGAAGATCTGGAAAGTACCATGTACTCAGTACTGATGAAGGGATCATTGATGGCTACGAGCTCAATCGCGTCCCTTTGCATTGCTATGCGAGCAACAAGCCTCCCAATGCGGCCAAAGCCTGTTTTTTGCCATCACGTTAACAGTCAAACATCAACCCAGGAACATAATGTCCTAATCCAGAGAGAGAGAGAGAGAGAGAGAGAGAGAGAGATGTGCTCACCATTGATGCCAACCTTGACCTTGGTAGTAGCTGCAATGTCCAAATAGAAACATTATCAGCTCTATTCTTACGATCATGGTGCAATTTACGTAAACAATTTCTCTGAAAGCATCAGCATGAATCAAAGGAAGCAGGTTTCTAAAACAATTGCTTGCTAGATTTGAATATGACACCCCTCCTATAAGTGTTTTTTGGCAACTCAACCTTGGATATCTTCTGGAGAGACAGCTAATCAGACATTCTCCTTTAAGTGCATAAGATGATGTGAGAATGAAGCATTTTCAGAAATCAAACTGCTATCAACAAACTAGTGCAGATGGCATTCTGACAGGCTTCTGGAATTACTGACCACATCAATCAAATGCACTGAAATGGTCTGGGGGTCAAAAGCCTTGTCTTTAGGTTGATACATCAACCTTCACTCAGAGCAAATAGAGTTTTTCTTGGTGACATTGCCAAGCAAACAAAACAAATCAACAAAGACACATCACATCTGACATAAAAAATTTACTGGAATGGTTTGCAACTCACCCATTTCGAGATTGAAAAATGTAGCTTGTCACTGATCAAATCCTTGAGATATCTCAAACCCAGCAGCAAATCTTAGCAGATCAAATCCTGAAAGCAAAGGAAGGGGGTGTGCTTGGAAGAAAAAGCAGCTGCAGGCACACTATTTGTAACAATCACCCACAAAAACCTTTCTGGACAGTAGCAGATTCCTTTGCTAAGACAAATCTGCCACTTTGCATTACCTTATTATTGTTTTTATTACTTTGGGAAGAATGCATAGCAAGGCAAGGTTGGTCCAAACCAGAAGATACTTCCCCATTTGTGAAGAGGCTGCAGCCATGGTCCTTCATGGCGGCTGCTGATTTTTGGTGGCTGCCATCTTTGACCTTTCTCCTCTTTGTATTATTCTATTAACTACAATCTGGAAATCAGAAGCCAAATTCCCTCCACTAACTATTTGTCAAACAGCACAAATACTTTAAAAATCATTTCTATTTTTTGAAAAGCATAGTGTAAACGATACTTTTCCTTCTAGACATTGTTAGAACTTTGAAGAGTCCCCATATTCCAATCCTTGGCTCACTAGTGTGCCTTCTCATCCCAATGCATTGCTCCTCACCAAACCACCACCTTTTGTTTCTTGACTTTCTAGTTCGTCCACTACTTTCTTAGACATGTTGGCATCCAAGCCATATTCCAATGAGCAACCTAGGAGAGAGTGTTTATTTTAAAAAGGAGAAGTTGATCTTGAGAATATTATTCCATATTGCTTGAATGTTTTGTTTTTTTAGCAACTTTCAAATTAGCCAAATATCCACATGGGTTTATACAAATGTTGTGAAATTATTTGAAGTTTTTTCATATCCAATGGATTCAAGTATTTACTTTTGAAAATTTATAAAACCATTGGTTTTGGATAATTAAGTGTTCTCTTCTTTTTTATACCCAACTAATTATCAATCAATATGATGATTCTCAATAGCTTAGGGTACAATTGTGACAATTTTGATTAGTCAGTAATTAATAGATCATTTTATTTTCAGAAGAAAACAAGTAGAACAATCCATACAAATACTTCTATACTGTCTATCAATGGTGAATGTGAATTAGAATTCCATACTGCATGTCTATGGAACACAAACAAAAACATATTAACTTTCCTTTATTATGCATACAAAAGTCTTTGCTAAAAAGTTCTATAGTGGGAACAAGTATGTTCAATTCGAACAAACTCGAATTGCAAAAAGTGAAAATTGCCTACAAAGTTTAAGTGTTCCATGAAGTAAAAGATAGCCCCACAAGTTTGCAATTCAAATTGAAAGATGGAATGAGGCGCCCAACTACAAGGGGATGGTCAATATTCAACGTATTTTCAAGTATGAAATTGCACTAAATGTGCTACTCATTGCAAATTGTTTTCAAGTCATTCAGTACAATAGTGTAATGCGGACTACTATCGCATGAATGGTTTACATTCTTAGTAGGAATAGATGCATTTGATGATAGATGTTGCTATCCTAAATAGAAATTTCACACCTGCTTCGTTTTCATGCACTAGACTATCGTGATTGATAGGTACTATGCACTCACAAATAACATAAACTTTTTACTGATGATAGCCCAGCAGTGTTGACTGCCACATAGACAAAGTATTGTATAAATCATTTTTATATGTGGTTGATCATATAATGATTAGATACAATCCATCACTACTGAAAGCCGCATGGATCACTTTTATACACATAAGTTTTGTTTGGTTGATTATCAAAAAGAAATAGTTGATCGGAGTTGACAGCCGCAAGGCTTATTCATTTTTGATATACCACTTCTTTAAGTGTCGTTGTGGTGATAAATGCAAGAGCAACTCCTCTGTTATTTGGTTTGACCACGTGGTATGGTTCATGATGAATAATCTTAATAGGTTCTTTCCTGGTGGACTTTCGTATGATTTGTCAGAAATGGTGAACTCCTGCAACTTTGCCGCAACACGAACACGAAGCAAATGTCGAACAAGAACAATTCGTGAAAGTCAACGTTCCTTGACTCAAAGGACGAACGATTCGCGAATCATTCGTGAATTGTAAACATACCTCCAGGACGGCAAACCGCAAAGGGACACAAAACAAAAAGATACGAAAGAAACGAAATGAGCGAAGGCAAATGAAGGAAACGAAACAAACGAAGGGGAATCTTTCGTGCTGCCAACTATTCCAATCAAAATGGAATTAGTAACCTTTGACCTTTTACTGTACTACTTATAGAATATGATTCAAATTCCAAAATTGTTCTAGTTCCATATTGTCCACACAATCCCTAGAGAATCCCTCATGTTCAAAAAGTTCCAATTAGGCATCTTACTCTGAATCTATCCAAAATTCCTTTCAGATCCAATCATTTCTATACCACAGTTGGTTCTTTTCCAAAAACTACGCAACCAACATATTCCCAAATAGAATTTTATTCCACCACTTCACCCCTCCTTTTAAAGAAATTATAAATTTCAATAAAAGTTAGGTGGAAAGATGATATATGAAAATATCTAAATCCAAGAAAAGTCAGTAATAAGTGCTTCCACTAAAGGATTCACCTGATTACACACATGACTTCTCCTTCAAATATTTTCTAAGTGATAGGAGCTACTATTCCATCGAAATACATTTATGCAACAGAGATATTCTAGGTTTAAGAAATTGAAACAATTTAACCTTAGAATTTATCTGAATTTTAAGTCTATTCACACAAGTAGTAACTTATATGACATAACTGTCTTTCAGAAGAATAACTTCATGCTGGAAAGAATCATATAAATCAATCTGATATCCTATATTCGAGAAATTACTAAGAAGTAAAGGATTAATTAAGAAAGCGAGAAATAGATTTGAGGGCCTCTGATTTTGTAAACAATGAGATACCACTTTGGAATCTAGATTAAACCTCAAAATTTTCCAAAATACCCCACATTTGATCGAATGGTTTTCTTCTTTCCCATATCGCGACTAGGTACTAAAACACACCATTGATCATCAGATCTTTACAGCCCTAGAATTTTCTTTCCAAAATCATTGACGTCCCTACCATCAGCTTTTCCTTCCAGAAAACCCTTAACCGCCTTATCTGATATTCTAGAGATCCACTGATCATCTAGTTGTCCTACAATCACTATAGGAAATTATCTCTTGTTCTCAAACACTAGAGAATCCATTTATTTGGATGACTGGTATGCCGATCAGATGGATATCCAAAATCCACATCTGATTATGTGACTTAGACATAAGGATTAACATGGTTCAATATTACATCCTGGTCCTTTCTGGTTAATGATAAGCTTCAAACCCCTATTGATGCATCAAATCTAGGGACAAGCTTCTGTCAACTAACAGATCCAATGTAATCCACATATCAAATTACACTTCTAAACCTCACAATTGACATCCAAAACTGCGGATAATTTACAAATTCAACTGAATGAATTCTAACCAGGAAATTAATAACCAGTATTAAGCAATTATTTACAGGGATTACCAAAATCCTAACTGCAAAATACATTTCCCAATCACACTTACTACCTCTAATGTCCACAATGTATCTACATACAATTCTAAGACCTGATCTTAACATCAAAATCATATTCAGGTTTAGAAGATGACTAATGATCCCCTAAAGATGATGACATGATCTATCACCATATTTAAGATAGAGCTTCTTTGATCTTGATCTCCTTAAAGATGAATTGAAGAGTCTTGATTTTTCCTTGTACCTTTGCACTTGATTTCTTCCATGTTGAGTGAAGATGCATGAACTTGAAACTTGCTTCTCCTTGATCTTGATGCTTCTCTTTGAAGAAAATCTAATGTCTCCATGTCTTGTGAAAATCACATTGATCAAGATCACAAAACATGTACTTGCTACTATTACCAAGATCTATCATGCTAAAATGACAAGTCCACAAGCCATCAAAAGTAAGCATGATTTTTGTTTACAGATTCTTTACTTCAGAATCTATTGGCTTTTTCATTTCTTTCTCGTGTTCATGTTTTGGTTCTTTCGTCTTGTTCTAGAGCAGTTTCGAGGTGGTTCTGCTTGTTATCAGGCTTCGTGGGCATTCATTAGATGTGTTCTTGTTATTACAATGCCCAAACCAGGCAGAATGGACTGATTAACATTGTAGTATTGTCTTCCCTATCAAAGGACACTCAGGTTTGTCACTCTTGCACTGAAGCACATGCATAAACGACCACAATCAGTCAAGCATGCATGCCAAAACATTCAACCATCATATCAGCATGCAAAATTGTTGAACAATGACTGAAATCCTACTCTAATGCCGCAAAAATGAACTGAAATCAGATCCTAAACACTACTAAACTTGCATAAATCCACAAAACAAGAAACAAAAACTAATGTACAGCATTTTGGAAGTCCAAGAATCAAGAAACCAACCAGTCCTGTAGCTCTTATTTTTTATCCATTACATCTGGATCTCTTTGGGCTTTAAGAGAGGGGATTCAACTATCATTTCTCCAAAGAGTCTCTTTTGATCAAGATCGATCTGACTCAACTGTTGCTTAAGTTTTGTCTTTTCCTCCTCAACTTCTTTGCTTAATTTCTTATGTCTTCTAGCTGCTTCGCCTGCCTCTTAGATCTTCTTTTGGATGATTAACCATTGTAGGTGGTAGTTAGTCTCCGTAGGACATTTACAATGATCTATCAACTGCTTCAATAAGACTATTAAAAACTGGGGATTTCTCAGAAGAACAGTGAACCAATGATAAACAAACAGATGGAAGGTAGGGTGGAGGTGGTGACATCGATAGATGGTGTGAACAATAGGCATGAGAATGGGCACAGAAGTATGGCAAGAGGCTGGTTGAAGAAGGAGACTGATTTTCCAATGCTTGTGTTTCTCTTTTTGAAGGATCTTCATCATGACTGGGGTACTTCTTCTGATTGAGTCTCTTTGGATTGCCCATCTGCCTTCTTTAGCCTTGTCTTTTTCATATTTGACTTGTGACTTTGGCTGTCGATCTTGTTGATGGTGTTGCTGGCAGTGTAACTGCTTTACTGGATCCAAGCAAATCCACTCTCTCCCACCCCAAACTTTGTTGGTGGGGATATTGTTGCTGGTAATTGTTCATGCTAAAGATTGGATCGGCATGTGGAACACATAGTTGAAAACATGAACATGTGATTGGACTAAAGATTGAACAAATTTTAACTAAACTTGTTTTGATCTTGCTGTAGTTGATTCAAAGATTAATATGGTAATGAGATGCAGGAATGAATTCTGACGTGATCTATACTTCGCAGATTTGGAATATGCTAAAAAATCCAAAACTCTATATAAGGTGACTTGAAGATTGATAGAGGCATGACAAGTTATTCTTGAGATACACTACATGATGTCTCTTGTTCAATGGCTATCCTTAATGAACTAAAAACAAATCTAGAAAAAGAGATGCAATTAGAAAAAATTACCAAATCAAAAAATGACAAAAAAAACAAAGAAGATACCAATGTTATAGAAAGTGAAAGCCATAGAGCACTTGTCAAATAAAAAGTAATTTATCAACATGTATAATTCACCTGAACAATTTCATGTTTCTATTGATCTTTAGAGTAATGAAAGAACTCTCATAAGCCCTTGTCAAAAACAAGGCAGGAATAGTGACATTGAATCTACCATCGTTGATAGTAGATGTTGTAAGATATAGCTTGAGATGCAGTTATGGTTGAGGTACTATGTCTTGAGGACCTCTCTGAGCAAGAGATTCAGAACCAAATCATGAAACATCTGTTGATCAATGGCCCTTGTATAATGGCATAGCCATCTTGTATGGCTTATGGTTCTGGACTTTTAGGTGGATATTCATGATAAGTCAAGGAATGTCCAGATTGTGATGGTTGTTCTTCATATTTTTGGATTGTATGTGCTTGGATAGGCTGATATGAAGGATAAGTATCAGCAGCAGGATGCGTAGCCCAACAGTGTGGGCACCATATTGGTTTTCGTCTATAAGATACATGTGCAAGGTTTGGCTGACTAGGCATACTGCTTTGGATAGACTTCAAGGTAATTTGAAACTCATTGGTGAGTTCTGCCATTTGCAATTGATGTTGCTCATTAAGCAATTCCAACTGTGATTTCCAAAGTTGATCTCGGGTGTCCTTAATCAGCTTTGACTCATGGACAGGAGCACATGGTGCTCTCTTTTCCCTAGATTCATCAACATCTGATCCTTCATCTTTCTCCTTGATGACATCAGACATAGCTAACTTTAGGCTCATATATTCATCATTGGATTCAAGCTCGTGTCTGATCCATCTTGGAAGGCCGACTAAAAACCAGATGATGAGCATCTTTTCGGAGGGCTGTTCTTGTACTTGACTTTTTAAGCGTTTAAATCGCTCGATATAGTCTCCTCGTACACGTTCATCTTTTGCCATCTTGATATTACTCATTAAGGTTTTTCATTTTTTGGAGACTATTTTTTCTAGTTTTTTTTGTGACTTCATCTTTTCTAGTGTTTTTTGCGACTTTTTCTTTTTCTAGTTATTTCGCGACTTTATCTTTTCTAGTTTGTTTCGCGACTTTTTCTTTTTCTAGATTTTTCACGACTTTATCCTTTCTAGTTTGTTTCGTGACTATATTTTTTCTAGTTTTTTGTGACTTTTTCTTTTCCAGTTTTTTTCGCAACTTTGTTTTTTTCACGCTTTCTGAGTTTGTTTCGACTTTCGAGCTTTTTTTTGCGTCCTGCAATTTTTTTCGAGTCTCTTTTTCGCGTTTTTTTTTAGTTTCGAGCTCTTTTGCGTCCTGTTGACTTCGAGCCTTTGTGAGCTTTTTTTTTCGTGTATTTTCGAGTTTTTTCGTGCTCTTTTGTGCTTTTGCTGAGCCGTTTTTTGTGTATTTTCAGATTTCTCTAGAATTTTTTAGTTGTTTTCAAGATTTTTCTAGATTGTCCTTGTGTTTTTTGATATTTTATAATCTCAGTTCTAGCACTCCCTCAAAGTTGGAATGAAGATAAGATGATGTGAAATCTACTTATAATCAAATTTTGCCTATTTTGGCTATTTTTGGACAAAAAAATGACTTAATATCTTTCTTTCAAGACCTGTTTTTAACCTTAATAGGACTTGAACTTAGCCTAGATTAATTAGATTCCATGAAACAAATTCAAATCTAATCAATGGCAAATGATTTTGGTAGATTATTCTAGGATTTCCACTAAAAACTACACCAACATCTCACAAATTGAATTTATAGTGACCAAATGAATGTGGTACATTTAATGATGGTTCAGAGTGCACACACATGGGAGCAGTATGGAATTTGATCCTGAAGAAGTTTGGGATCAATTCCTACCTCCAAAACTTAGCACCAAACTCGCCCTCACAAGACTAGTTTTTAGCACACAAAATTGCTAAAAATGGATTTGAATGGGTCTAAGATCAAAGTCCTTGTACTTGGCTCTGATACCATGTGAAAGTACAATACTTTGAGTACCAAAAATGGATCTTAGAAGACATAACAAGTATGGATAACCAATAAACAAGATCAAAGACCCAAATCCGAGTCCACATGTGTGTAATACAGGATGTAGTACGGCCTTCAACCTGATAAACAAGTAGAAATTGATTTGGTTTCATTTGGATCACAAAAACTCAATGTACATAGTGAACTAGCTTGAGATTGCCAATGAGCTCCAAAAATTTTCTATCTTCTCACTATGGAGAGAGGGAATACATACCAAATTCGACTTCCTACTTGAAGTTAGGTGGATTTCCAGCATGTAATAAGGAAGTTAACTCACTCTCCTTTCCCGAAAATGAAACCCTAGCCTAGATCCTAGAGTTATGCTTGGTAGGTAGCTAGTTGGTCAAATTTTCACCTTAAACTTAGGTGTAGGTCCTATAAAGTAGGGATTACTACCAAATAGACATGACCAACTCTCTTGACTTGACCTAACCTACATTAGGAGTGGGTTGACACGTGGCATCTTGGCCTTCCATGTGTGGAACCCAATTATACACAATATTTACAAAGTTCTACATGGCTAGATTTGCCAAAATAGGCTATTTTTCACAGGGATGACCATGACCATTTCCCTACCACTCACAAGATTCTTCAACAATGAGTTTGGTAGCCTTCTTTGTGGAGGATATTGTGTCTTGATTTTGTAAATAGTGTAATGTTGGTGAAATGGAATCCAACGAAGTTTAGGAATTTTTCATTTCAGCCATTTCAAAGATGTAAGGTACACTTCATTGGTAAGATTGATTTTCTATCAACACAAAGGCATCAATATATTCCAATTGCTAATGATTAACATACAAAATGAATTGATGCCAAGACATTATGGGACAATATGTTAGCCATTATTGCCAACCCTTTCCATCTAGTTTCTATTTGGAAAGAGGAGGGGTTACTAGTTGATTTCATATCCAAATTTTATATTGTTCATAAGACTCTATGTCATACTATTCTAGGGTAGATGGTTAGGTGGAGTGCCAACAAAGTTCATAAATGGACACTAGTGAGGGAATGATCATTTTTGCTACAAAATATGTATGACATTTCTTTTGTGCTATGAGGAATTATCAAATGATAATTCAAAATCTCACTGTGAATAAAAACAGATGATGTGACAAAGTTGTTAATGTTTCACCTACACAATGTTGAAAATCAAAGCATCAAAACTAGCTCCCAAGAATCTATATGAAACTTTCAATTGCATTGAGATTAAGCTCGCTACTCAAAGCAAAAAATGAATCCAAATAGGGTGCAAGGCCAACAAAAGAAGTGAGGACAACAAGTTGTAACTTATATCAATGATAAGAGAAGTTACAAGGATCCAAGACCCAAAACGACTAGTTAAAGCTCAATTCTAGCAACAATACTTCAGTAAAATGATTTCCTACTTTTCAAATATGAAAAGATGAATTCATTTGGACTTGAGTGCTAGCCTCTTATAGTGGAGAGAGAGAGAGAGAGAGAGAGAGAGAGAGAGAGAGAGAGAGAGAGAGAGAGAGAGAGAGAGAGAGAGAGAGAGAGAGAGAGAGAGAGAGAGAGAGAGCTCATGCCTCATGCCATTGGCCTCCATTGTTAGGAACAAATCCACCTAGTTCACAAGTCTTTGAGATTAAAAGTCCTTGTTTAGAACTTGTAGGTACAAGTATGTGGATTCAGTAGAAGATAGAGCTATCAAAGTTTGCTTGCAACTGTTCCATGAAATAGGACCATTGTTGAGGAAGAATGTAAATCCAAAAGTGGATTTACGAGTGTCTACATCTCCTGCCCAATTTGCATTTGAATAATCATTGAGAATATCGTTGTCGACTGCTCCATAACAAATGCAAAAGTCCATAGTGGCTTGAATATATCTCAAAAGTCTGATAAGAGCTTCGATAATATCCCAAATGACCAAAAGACCTCTTAACTCCCTCAAATTGGTCAGTGGTGAAAGTGCATCAATAACCTTGACCTTATCTTAATCAACTTCGATACCCCATTCTGAAATTCGATGACCCAAAAGGATGCCTTCAGTCATTCCAAAGTAACTTTCTCAAGATGTAATGATATAGATGTTTCTTTGTATCATTTTAATGTCTGGCAAAGCTTCTCGAAATGTTTCTTATGTGAGCTAAAGATACAAAAATCATCTATAAATATTTCTAGAAATTTCCTCAAAAAAATCTTGAAATATAAGTGTCATCATTTTTTGAAATGTAACATGTGCATTACAAAGTCTGAATGGCATCCAATGTGTAATACCAGGATTAGTCATAAACTGACTCAAGGAACTAAGTGCAAAAGTTATGTCTGGTCTGGTACAGATCATCACATACATATGAGATCCTATTATCGAATGATAAGGATACTCATGCATCTACTCCTTCTCTTCGATCATCTAAGGACATTGGTCCTTCGACATCTTGAGTCCTGGGGACATCGGTTAGAGAGCTAATTTTCAATTTATCAGATTATATCTGATTAAAACATTGTGAATGTAACTTTGCTGAGTTATATAAATCAACTTCTATTTTCTATCTCTTTGGATTTGAATACCTAGATAGTAATGAGCTTCGCCCAGATTGGTCGTGTCGAATTCGAAAGATAGCATTGTCTTAGCTTCTTTTATTAGATCGATACTGCTATTGAAAAGCATTGTGTCATCCACATACAAAGTGATAATAATAAAAGAATGCTGCACTGACTTGAAGTAGACATTAGAATCTAAAGTGCTTGGTTTATAGCCATGATCGATAAGAGAAGTGTTGATCCTTTGAAACCATGCTCGAGCATATTGCTTCAAGCCATAAAGTGCTCTACATGATTTTGTTTGCCTTCGATATTATAACCTTCAGGTTGCATCATGTAAATATCTTCTTTGAACCCCATTAAGATATGTTGTCTATACATCCATTTGATGTATTTCCAAATCTACAACAACAACAAATGACAATAGAAGTCAGATTGAAGAATGTTTAACTATTGGAGTGAAAGTCTTAGTATAGTCGACATTGTATACCTGAGAGAATCCTTTCGCGACAAGTCGAGCCCTTCTTCGATCGATACTTCCACTTGTCTTGTATTTGATTTTGAGTATCCATTTTCAATCAACATATTTCTACTAGCATGTGATAAGAGATGAATACTCTTTATTAATAGCTTCTTTGCAAAGATCGGAATTGGGCTGATTGAGTGCCTCTTCGACGGTCATCAACTCTTGAACAAGGCAAGCTACAGACTCGTCGATATACCTTATAGGTGGTCTGCATTCTCTTGTCGATCTTCTGGGTAATGAGTGAAATTGATTATTTTCATCATGTTGTAGTTGCAGGACTGCAATATCATCATCTTCGGATTCGTTATTGATAAGTTGTTTGTCTACTGTAGACAAGCTAGAACCTTCAATAGGAATAGTCTACTTGGGGACTGAAAAGTTTGATAATTCGGGAGAGTCCAATAGTTCGGCTATATGAGCTTTTTCCCTACCTTTGAGATCGACGAACTGATCTTCGATAAAGACGATATCCCGATTGGTGAATATCTTCGACTCGACAGGATCATACAACTTATAAGCTTTATCTGAAGTAGTGTAGCTGATGAAAATAGTCTCTTTTTTAGACAAAACACCATATGAAGTTTGGACAAGTTTCAAACCATCATTATGAAGTTTGGACGAGATTCAAACCATCATTATTGAACTTACAAGTTTTTGGATGTATCACTTATGCGCAAATATCGCATAATCTTAGGAAGAAGCTCGACTTACATCTGTTCTGAATATAAGCTGCAGTGGAGACAGCTTCAGTCCAGAAGGATTTCGGAAGTGTCGCATGAGCAAGCATACACTTGGCCGATTCGACTAAGGTTCTATTCTTTCTCTCAACGTGTCCATTCGACTAAGGCAAATAGGAGGTAACTTATTGTTGCTCAATGTCGTTGTTAAGGCAATACTCCTTGAATTCGGTAGAGATGTATTCTCCCCCGTTGTCGGACATTAGTGCTTTAATTCTTTTACCAGTTTCATTTTCTGCACGCTCTTTAAATTGTTGAAAGATTTTGAAAGCCTCTGACTTCTGCTTAATGAAATAAACATCTGTTCTTCTAGAATATTTGTCAGTAAGGTAATTTGCATCAAGCAACAACGGAGTTTGCATTGGACCACATATATCTAAATGAATGACGTCTAGAACATCTTTTGACTCGATCTAAAGGAATCCTAGTCCGCTTTCCAAGGATGAAACTATGACAGACAGGGAGGTCGACTTTGTCGGTTGGATAGTCGAGATCAAGTGCTAGGGATTGTTTAGACACGTTCAACACAAATGTATGATTCCAGTGCCCTAATCTCTGATGCCATAGTAATGTTTTATTGACAAGAACATAGGTTTTCAAGTCTTGACTAATATCGGAATAACGATATGACAATCTATATAAGTATCCATGCCTCTTGTCAAGTGCAAGGATCTTATTTGTCCTATCGATAATTTGACATTATTCAAACTCAAACTCTACCCTATGACCTAAATCAATGATTCTACTTACTGATAATAGATTTGTAGAGAGCTTAGGTACATACAAAACATTTGATAGTAGTTTGAATTGATCATGCTGGAACTTCAATCTTACAGTGCCTTCACCTTTGATAGTGTGTGTGCTTATCATCGCCAAGATGAACATATTTCTTAGAACTATAAGACATATAGGAGTGAAATTGATCATGATGACTGGTCATATGTTGCATATGTTGAGTAGCACCAGAATCTAGAAACCAAGAATTATTGAATAATGTCTTTTGGTCTTTGACCATAAATGCTCTTTCGTCCATGTGAGTTCAGGAGATGCTGTGACTGCATTTGTCTGTTAATCTGGCTGTTTGCTGGCATTCTTTGCTTTTAATACCCTACAATCTTGGATCTCATGATTAGTGCATTTACAATACTTACAGAACACCTTCTTCTTCGACTGTGGATTTGATAATTGTTCTTGACTTTGTGTCGGCTTCTGATTTGATGCGGATTGCTTAGAGCTTTTCTGCTTTTTTTGTTTTGAGCCTTTGTTGACATATAGAGCATGAGATGATGAAGTCGATGAAGTTTCTTGACTTCTTTGGTTGTCTTCTTGTAGCAACATAGTGATAACTCTAGTAAGAGTTAAATTTGAGTGGTGTCGATATGATCATCACCCAGTTCTCATATGTAGAGGGCAAGCTTGAAAGCAATGTCATGATTGTGTCTTGATCATTGATGATCAATCCGACAATGACCATCTGTTGCAAGAGATTCTTAAATTGGTTAACATGATTCTGAAGTGAATTATCATTCCACATTTTGAGAGTGAAGAATTTTTTCTAAGATGCAACTTGGAAGTCATGTCCTTCACATCATATAGTGAGCTCATGATGTCCCACACTTCTTTCAAAGTGTGAGCTTCAAATATGTGGCCAATTTGAGTGTTTGATATATTTAGAATAATAAGCACGCTTTACCGTCCTTTGATTTTCACTTTGAGTCAGTTGTGTCGTCTTCCAACTTCACTTCTATACATGTGACAGCATCCCACAACTGGTTGGCAATTAGCAAGGTCTTCATCTTAAATTTCCACAAATAGTAATTGGATCCATTCAGCTTGTCTGTGATGTGGGGCGGGCGGTGATGAAAGGCTTTCTTTGAACCTCGACAAATGGAACCAAATGGATCCACAAATAGAGTGTCAAGGCCTGAAGAAACAGATCACACATTTCCTTAGATAAACTAGTAGAGAAGTCTGAAAAAAAGACGATACCAGCTTTACTTTAAGAATCCATCTTGAACTTTAGTCTGCCTATAAATCGATGACTTCAGAATGATGTTGTCTGACACTACAATTGGAAATCAATTATTTGATACTAAAATTTGATACCACAAATTGAAGAATTAAGAGCAAGTATGCTCTAATATGATACTATAAAAAAGTATCTATTGATATCGCTTTGATACCATGAAGGATTTCAAGTAGTAGAGCTCCGATATAACATTATGCTCTGATACCATGTTGGAAAGAGATAAGTGAAAAATGAGTCGATTTGATAAGTTGAAGACTATGAACGACCTATCAAGCACAGTGGAATGAAGTTTCTTTCCTAATACGTGGCTAAGCCTATCAATATTGAACAAAGCTATAATAACAAAAGTAACGTTCAATCTTTTAGCAACTAACTTTTAAATCATTAGCACTAAAGTGATTTTGTAGCCAAACAATGATGTATTGAATAAATCAGACAAAGCAATAAGAAATTTATCAATAACAAACAATTACAGAGAGGCATACATTATGACATGATATTGAACGCAATAAGAAGATAGATTGATTCACTAAGTAGCATGTACAAATCAGATGATGAGAGCATAAAACAATAGCAAATAAAAAATCATGTACTCTAAGCTATCTATGAGGAACTGAAAATTCTGTTTGATGTACTTCCGTTGATAAGCAGTAAGCGTGAATAGAAACATTGAGCTAAGATAGAAACTAAGATTCACAAGTCTTTGATGATTAGCTATTTATACTAAGCAATTAACGTGTATCTAGTAGGATAGCTACTAATCAGGTCATAGTTGCATTTGGTACATAGTTGTAATGTGTTGACATTCATCGATGTAGAAACATGAATAAAACTACAAAACTGGATAATGAAAATGGATGAAGATTAAAGATTGATTATTCAGCTGAATCACTCTGATAGTAGAATAATCCAACATTTCTCTCTCTCTTTTTCACTTGAAAAATCCGAAAAAGAAATTTATATCTTTCTTTGTTCTGATGATTTTTTTGACTTTTGCTCATGTTTCTGTCAACAATCAGATATGCAACATCAAGCATTCACCATAAGCATTCACCACAAGAAGGCGGAAGACGAACACGCACAATCACACTATCACTCTGCAGCATCCCTCTTTGCAAAGATTTCGAAATGTGTGATCGTTCAAAAGACCGAGATCAGTAATGTGAAAAGTATGAAGCCTCCTAACTCTGATGGCAGTACTAGACACTGTCTAGTGTGATTTGCGGTACTCCAAACAGACAAACGAGAGATTTCTTGGCAAACCTCTCACACAAATAGCACTTTCCACAACAACTCAGAAGTATTGTAAAAATCTCCCCCACTCAAGAGATTTTCAATCTGTCTGATACTGCCTTGGCCTTTTTTATGTCTCCGGGACTCTGCTTTTCACAACAACTAGGAAGTGTTATAAAAAACTCCCCACTCAACAGATTTTCAATCTGTCTGATGTTGTCCTGGCCTTTTTGATGCCTCCGGAACTATGTCTTCATTCTCCACTGATGATTCTGATCTCCAAACCTGCAAAATACACCAAAGAATCATTTCTTCTAGCCGTTTTTGTCTCTCCAAGCTTTCACCTCCCGTGAAGGACTTTCTCACTTCATTGTAGAGCCTGTGACAAGCTGTATCCACTGATTAGGCACGCAGGACTATCACTGCTCTGATACCATGTCAACAATCAGATATGCAACATCAATCATTCACCATAAGCATTCACCACAAGAAGGTGGAAGACAAACATGCACAATCGCACTATCACTCTACAGCATACTGAATGTAAAATGTACAAATAAACCTTGAACCCCTGATAGAGAGAGAAGACCTACAAGTAGACTAATAGACTACCCTACGGCTAATGACAACTGGTCACAACTGTCACCATTAATGTACCTCGTAAACAGTAACAATGAAATTTATCATTGATTTCTAACAGTTTCTAATATATTTTTTCAATGTCTTTTTCCAAGAAAATAGCAAATATTTGATGACAATAATTAAAATAAAATAAAATAAAAACTACTAGATTGGAATTAAGAAAATATGGCTACCAAAACTTGCATAATCGACTATCATTGACTAGAGTATCATATTGTGGTCCATCCAAATATTCTAATACCATTGCTCCATAAGATAGAATTTCCTTGACCTGATATGGTCCTTCACCTTTGATTAGCTAGGTTTTGTACACCAATGCCAAATTGCCATCTTTCATATTGTTTTTATGAAATCGTCTATCATGCCAAGCTTTCTAGCACGAGCTTTCTTAGTTGCTAATGCATGAACTGCCATCAATCTTGTTTCACATAGCTTATATAAAGCTTCATGATGCAGTTGTAAGGATTTTGCCTCATCCAAACGTTCAATTGTTGCTATTCCTAAGGATGGTTAAAGAAACCAGATGAAAAGGCATTTGATTTTTACTAACTTTATAAGCAATTCAAAATTTCAGTAATGAAGCATGCAACTTATGTTCCTAATCTAATCTACTAGCCTTGATGGTTTCAATCAGAATACTGCATATAATCTTATTAGAAGATTTAGCTTATCCATTTTCCCTTGGGTAAGAAGGTGTGCTAAACTGATGTATCACAAAAGATTCTTCCAAAAGAGCTTTGATTGTTTCAATGATGAAATGGGTGCCTCTATCACTCACAATTTCGACAGGACATCCAAATTTGACCATAACATTTTTATACAATAACTTTGTAGTGGATCTTGCATTTGTGACCCGCACAACTCCTACTTCAACCCATTTGGTCATATAATTAGTAGTCACAATAGTATAACATGCCTAAGTGCAGCTGGATGTATTGGTCCAACATAATCTAGTTCCGACTTTTCAAATGGTGCTTGTGCTAAAACTAGATGCAACGACTTGTAATTTGCTTTAGTAGGTTGTCGCACATGTTGACAAACATAACATGATTGAATATTCTTCTCCGTATCCTTATGAATGGTTCGCCACCAACATCCTGGTTTTAAAATTTTACGAATAGTGATATTAGTTGCAAAATGACCTCTACCCATTCTATTATGTAATAATATGATAAGATCTAGTATTTCATGTGCAAAATGCGTCTTTGCATAATGTCATCGGTTCATCTTCAATACAATTGCCATGTTATCAATTGATATTGTTGTGCCTTTAAAATTAACTTGCATTGTGAATCTTTGTCAATGATTCACTTGGTTGTCCGTGCATAAGATATTCAACAATATCAACTGCCCATTCATGTATTGCTTCCACATATAATGCTGCATCTGGAAGTTCATTATCTACTTCAATAATCCCAAGTGTTGATTGAATACTTAAAACATGATTCTCTATGTAATGTTGTTTACCCTTTTGCAGTACCACACGGAAATTAAATTTCTATAACAACAATAATCATCTTGCAATCCTACATGTTTTGTTCACAAGATATAACAATGGCTGATGATCTGTATAGAATGCAAAATGTGTAGCCATCAGATTTTCATGATATTTTTTAACAGAAAATACCATCGTTAAGGCATTCCTTTCTATGGTGGAAAAATTGACTCTCCTAGCTATGTTGACACTAATCTAATGGCATATTTTGATGCATTAGTATGAACATGAAACTCAATCATCCAATTTGGCACTCATAAAATTGGTGCCGATATCAATGTAGTCTTCAATTTTTGGAATGACTCCAAAGTTTCTAGTGTCCAAATTAGAATAATGGCAGTTTGTAGATTAGACATGCCAAATCTATGAACAATAGGACAAAAATGCATAGTAATTTGCATGACCCATGAAGATAAAGCTTTTTGAGATCCATAATCACTCTGATTTGGGAAAGATTGAAGGTATAACTTTTGAAATGCTCTGGCATATCATGCTAAACTTCTTTTTCTTTTTCTTGTTCCAAAGAGTTGATCTTGGTTTTCACTTTTTGATTTTTTAGCCACTCGAGATTTTGATTTAAATTATTTATGACTCAAGAAATCAGAATCTGGTGCCATCTTCTCCTTTTATTTGTCCAATGAAATCGATATAATAACATGTTCATTGATATCAAGATTAACCTTAGTAAATGCCTCATTCGAAGGATTACTCTATCAAGAGAACTTTAGTATAATGCTATTTAGTGTTCCCAAATCTAATTGGATCCAAATGTCGCAAAAATCATTTTTTAGCTCAGCTTCCTCATTGTAAGATGAAGCACGTGTTGGAATTTAACTAACTCCTCCTCATTCCAACAGCCCTTCTTCCTTCTCTCAATTTTACTTTCTCAAATGAAACCTATAGAAAATGAACTGTTTTTCAGCAGTCTACATTTTTAGACTAATTGTCGCATAGTCTGCATTTTTAATCAGGAATTTCCACAAGCGAAAAACCCGACACTATTACCTTTCCACCTTCAAGCCATCCCGAGCAACTAAGTGTTTTGCAACACTTGTGCTAACTCGGTTTTTAGGCCATTTTAGGCACTTCCAGAAATGCAACACTGCTTCGCATAAAATGCAACAAATGCGACACTGCATTTTAACATGCAATTTCTAAGAGGCAAGAAAAGTGAAAAATGCGATTCTGCAACTGTGTTTCTCCCACGCCAACGCACTGCATGGATTTTCCATGTAGTGCTTGAAGAAAGCAGAGGAAGATCAATATAGATGATTTTTCTTGTTGCGTCTAATCTCGAATGCAAATGTGTCTACTGTTATTCATATGTCTGAGTTTTCTTGTTCATTTGAATTCCACACCTTGGTTGAAACTATGTTGAATGCTGCATTAATTTTATAAATGTAGATCAACAGTGCCTGACTACATTCTGGAGGACTGTAGTAGTAATTCAGCTAGTAGTGTCCAGCGATCGCATCCGAATCTCAAGAGAGTCGCGGTTTGCCTTCACGACTGCTTCGTTTCTCTTCAGTGGTACACAGATTCCACACATGCGACAATTGTGAAGGTTGCCCTTAAGTAAAGGCAAAGGCCAAAAGCCAAGGAGTGTCATGATGATCGTCTGCAGATTTATAAGGGATCCCAAGTACAGACCATTATGTCTTCACGCTGCAATAATAAATCAGTCTATTGATCAGTTTACTAGTTGTTAACTATCTTGTAATTGTAAAGTCAAGATAGCACAAGATCTTCCAGCCGCTATATAAGAAAAATGAGCGATTGAAGAGATGGGTGTGTGACTTAGAAAGATATACTCCAGCAGAGATCAAACGACCAGAATGGATCTTCTAGTAGCTAACTCCTCAGAGTTAGTGATTATAAAGAGAGAGATATATTCAGAACTTTAGCAATTGATTTGAGTCTGTAAGTAGGATCACGTGTCATGCAAACATCATTATAAGAAAATATATGGTTGTCTATGACGCCTAAGCTATTTCTACATTCTCTTCATATGAGGTTATCAGCATTAGAGGACTGCATGGTTGTCTCAGACACCTAATTGTTTCTGCAATCTCTCTTTCACGATAGTCTAAGACTCCTACACTGATAATCTTATTCAACACAAAAGAACAGCTCGCAATCTTCGTTCTCTAAGTAATCCACTATCCTATTAACACAATTATCATCGTCCTTTCATTATTGTATTCATAACAGAACAATGTCTCTTCTTGCCAATTTTCCATCCTCCTATGACAACCTAGTATTACTTTTGAGCAATACACTCCTGCGTTGTCTCTCTAGAAGCTGACAACAATCTTATTGCAAGAAGAAGTCATGAGAAAAAGTTTTTTTTACAACGAGTACCAAGTCAATGGCATTGTACTCTAATAAGCATCAATCCAAGAAGAAGAATTTCAAGGACAAGAAGATAAAGACAGAGCAGCCAAATTCAACACAACAACAACAACAACAACAACAACACAGACAACAACAGTTGTCCAAGACCAAACTCTTTTGCAGATATTGCAAAAGATCAAACCACGACATTACAGATTGTCATATCCTCAAGTGCGCAGAAGAAGATGCAGCAACACCAAGACGGAGATTCTGATGCTGTCAAAGATTTCCAAAAAGATGACAAGGCACTGATGGTACAAGACCAACCAAGTAGAGATGTCTATCAATGGTATCTTGATTTAGGTGCTTCACATCACATGACACCATGTAAAAACCTTTTCTCTGCTCTCATAGCAATGGACTCAAAGTACATTTTCTTTGGAAACTCAAACTCCCACAAAGTCGAAGGCCAAGGACTTCAGTTCCCTGACGGCATCAGTAGGCAGTTAGATGGTGTACTTTACGTACCCAATTTAACGAAGAACTTATTGTCTATCAGCAAGACCACTAATCAAGGCTATAGAGCTTTGTTTACTACTAGTCGATGTACTATTTTTTATGGGAATTCTAATGAAATCCTCTCTGCACACAGAGAAGAAAATTTGTATATCTTGAGTCACGATTATGCACTTACTTTGAGTAGCTCTTATGCTCATGTTTGGCATCAAAGACTAGGTCATTTTAACATGCGTTCAATCTTATACATGCATCATAACAAATTGTCAAAGATATGCTTATCAATGTTGTGCCTACAGCTAATCAAACTGTTAGTGAAAATTGTCTACTAGGGAAACAAGCTAGGACAAAATTTCCAAGAGGACAAGCCAGGAGAGCAAAGTCCATTCTGTCACTAATTCACAGTGACTTATGTGGTCCCATGAGCATACCCTCTTTGGCTATATTTTGTCACATTCATTGATGACTACTCCTGGTTCACCAGAATCATGTTCATAAAGAACAAGTCAGAAGCATTCAATTGCTTCAAAGAATCCAAGCAATATGCTGAGAATTAGACTGTTCAGAGAATCAGGGCCTTGCAGTCTGATTCAAGGGAAACAGTTCTTCTAGTAGCTGACTCCTCAGAGTTAGTGATTATAGAAAAAGAGAGAGAGAGAGAGAGAGAGAGAGAGAGAGAGAGAGAGAGAGAGAGAGAGAGAGAGAGAGAGAGAGAGAGAGAGAGAGAGAGAGAGAGAGAGAGAGAGAGAGATTCAGAAGTTTCGTAATTGATTTGAGTCTGTAAGTAGGATCACGTGCTTATCAACACAATTGTATTGTGGTCTGATTGTTGTTTTATTATACAGATTCGCTATTGTTCTACATGAAGAAACAAAAGAATTCTGTTACCAAAGCTCTGTTAGCTTTCAACTCCCAACCTAATGAAAAGACACGAACGTGAAATATTCGCGACACCAGAGGAGAAAGTCAGACGACACAAAAAAGGAGAAGGTCAAACTTTGTGACGTGAAGCGACATGAAGCGACACGAAAATCTTTGTGACACGAAGCCACACGAAAATCCTCGTGAAACTTTCGACCTTCACACTCCAAAGGATCAAGAAGATCATACAAGTACCGTGAAGTACAAATCTCTTATATGATATGATGGCGTCAGCAAAAGAGCGTTAGAACGTGCCTAACCCACCATTCTTGTAATCCATGATTACTTATAGATTGTTTAATCTATGTAATCAGATATGCTACTCTGAATATATGCAATTGCTAGATGCATCAAACAGTAGCAGATAGACAATACACAAAAATAGTCCGCCTGTGAGCGAGACAATTTTGTAGCAGAATCCACAGAAATTCAAGAAGTCTGCTAGTAAGCGAGACACTACTTGTGGGAGAACACCGCTTCTCTCATGCCAATGCACTGTGTGGGTCTATCACATAGTGCTTGAAACAAAGAGGATCAATAGATGATATTGTAGCTGTTATGCACATATCACTCTATATTTTGTCTGACCTTGAATGAATTACTGTCTGCTAGTATCTCATTCACTTGTTTTATCTATTTCGCACATTAGTTCAATCTTGTTGAATGCTGAATTAATTTTATAATGTAGATTAGCAGTGTCTGTCTACTTTCTAGAGGATCATAGGAATGATATAGTCGATAGTGACTAGCAATCATATCCAAATTCCACTCGAATTGATTTCATTTGCGATTAATACATTTCCCTTCAGCAGTATCAAAGCTCGTTCTAGTTTCGTTTTGTTTCGTTTCGTTACAGAGCCTGATTGCTAATATTATATTTGCATCAGTGGTATCAGAGCTTGTCATAGTCTGACATAGCCGCAAAGCTATCAGATCGAGGAGGCTAAGCATTCAAGACAAAGAACCATTAATAAGTGAGAACACAATTCATAGCAATGGCTTCAATAAGCAAATATACAATCGAAGATTTGTACAATTCTCGACTCATCAGGATCTAACTTCCTAGCATGGAAAGCTCGCTTACTAATGGGAGAAGGATTATTTCCTTGGGTAGATGGCACCGAGGAGATGCCTACAACAACAGGCAAGGAGCTACATGAATGGAGAGAGAAGAATGACAAGACAGTAGTTGTGTTATCTTCATCCATCGAGGATAGCCTAACTCTTGACCTGGCTACACTCTCTAAAGCAAAAGAGATGTGGGATACTTTACTCACAAGATTTTAGATGAAATCATGTAGTCAGATCATGCAACTCGAAGATCAGCTGACAAATCTGCGATGGGATGGCAAAGACCTCACTTCCTTTATCAGGAAGATGAAGGATCTGTTCCTGTCACTACACAATTCTAGAGTAGAAAATGTAGTATCAGCAGAGAAGCAGCTCACCTATCTGTTAAGAGCTTTACCAAGATCCTTCCAGACAACCAGAACATTGCTAGCAAAGGATCCTACTATGACACTCAAAAAGATAGTTGTCGAGATTTGAGAAGAAGTCGAAGCTCGAGAGCACCTTGATCACAAGGATGCTTCTGACCATGCCCTCTACAGGAACAAGGAGAAAGCTAAGAAGCGATTCAAGCCTAAGAGGGAGTCAAATCGAAAGCAGGATCAAGATCAGCAAGCAAAAGGAGCCAACAAAGGCAAATGGAAGAACAAAGAGAAGCCAAAGCAGCAAAGTGGAGACAAGAAGGCATGTGTGAGATGCAAATGCAAAGGACATATTGTCGATTCATGTTGTCTTAATCCAAAAATTGAGTGTATCCACTATCATAAGAAGGGTCATGCAGCCATGGACTGTCGGTAGAACCCAAGAAACGAGCAAGCTCAAAGCATACAGGAGAAGAACAATAGTTTGTCCTATGTCGAGGAGCCAGAGAGATCGAAGATGGGCAAAGAAAGATTAAATCATGGAAATTCGACTGCGTGCATCTGTGCAGACATGTGTGTAGTATCAACACCTAACACAAAGGAGGTAATCCTTGATTCAGGAGCTACCTCGCACTTCGTACATCAAGACAAATCATGTTTGATTTTCGAAGTGTAGATCCATCAAAATTTATCATTCTTGGAGATGGATCAAAGCATCAAGTGAATGGTATTGGTTCATTGTGGCTCAACACTAACGACAGAGACAGACGACTCGAAGATTCGTGCCTACACTGCAGCAGGACTTGCTATCAGTGGAAAGAATAGCTGATGTAGGGATGCGTGTAACGTTCTCAAACAAAGAATGCAATGTTGTTGATGCAAGCACCAATACATTGATCACTCAAGGTAGAAGAAAATGCAACTTGTATCACCTGAGAGTACGCCTACCTGCAGATCAAGTGCATCAACTCCATGATAATTTGTCAGATATTCTATGGCACAGGAGACTATGCCATATGAATTCAATGGCACGATATCAAGCAAGCCATCATGGAGCAATCACATGGGTGAGCATCTCCAATGCAACCAGTTCAATGACTTGTGATGCATGTATAAAGGGTAAGATGTCACGTACTCCTTTTGCCAAGGACTCCTGCAAAACTACAAAGATTTTGGAGCTTGTACATTCAGACATTTGTGGACCTTTCAACGTGATCTCAGTAGGAGGCTTGGAATATTATATTACCTTTATTGATAACTATAGTAAAATTGCCAGAGTCTACTTCATTCACAATAAATTAGAAGCATTTGAAAAATTCACAGAGTATGTGAATTGGACATAAAGATACACAGGAAGTAAGGTGAAGCAGATCAACACAGATCGGGATGGAGAATACATCTCAAACCGATTCACTGATTTTTGCAATGATCGTGGAATCATTCACGAAAACTGCATCTTATACACCGCAACACAACGGTGTTGCAGAAAGAAAGAACATGACTCTAATGGAAGCTGCTAGGTGCATGATGGCCTATTCGAAGGCTCCAAGAGTGTTGTGGGCTGAAGCAGTAGCTATAGCTGCTTACGTTTAGAACAGGACAGGAAAATCTGGTGTTCCTCACACAACACCACACAATTATGGTGGGGTAGAAGACCCAATCTATTTCATATTCGAATCTTTGGCTGTATAGCATATGCACATGTTCCTGACAAGCTTTGAAAGAAGCTTAATGAGAAAGCAGAACAAGGATATCTTGTAGGATATGACAAAATCATTTGTCATACTATAGAGTCTATATGCCAGAGACAAACACAGTGAAGACAGTCAGAGATGTCAAATTTGATAAGAGCAAAACAATGGCCAACAATGATCATGTCAGTTATGAAGTCCTTGGAAGATAGTACTATGATCTACCAACAGTGACAGAGGGCGCAAAGGACAAACACTCAGATGAAGATGTTCAAGACGCACCTCATTCGAGCGACAAATCAGACGAAGAAAGATTTGCAAGCCAGCCTACTACTACAACACATGTAAACAGAAATGGTTTCCGACCTAGAAAATCAGATAAAGGCAAGAGCATTGTAGTATTTAAAGGATCTCCTACAACATCGACAAGAGAACAAAGAGCGCCATCAAGATTTGTGCCAGGCAGCGCAACTTCTACATCAAAAGAGTTTTGTGGATTCAGTGGAGAACCACTGACATTCGAGAAAGCAATTGAATGTCTAGAGAAGGACAAATGGATCCAAGCCATGAATGAGGAGATGGAATCCATGAGGAAGAATGAGGTATGGACATTGCAGCCATTACCAGATAAGCAAAAGGTTGTGCAATGCAAGTGGGTATACAAGTTGAAGTATGGACCGAATGGAGATATTTCTAAGTATAAAGCCATACTTGTAGCGAAGGGATTTTCTCAGAGATATGGTATTGACTATGCTGAGACCTTCTCTCTTGTCGTGAAACATTCGTCCCTACATCTACTATTTGCATATGCAGTTGCTTATGATCTCAGGATTCACATCGTGGACTAAAAGACAACATTCTTGCATGGTGAGCTAGACGAAGAAGTCTACATGGATCAACTTCCAAGTTACATTTCAAACTCACTTCAGACTACTTTCATTGGAACGAAGGAGATGGTTGCTGACATTTTCACAAAGGCCTTAGACAAAGGTCTGTTCGAGAAACAGAGGAGCAGTCTTGGAGTCATCAAGCTATCACACTTTGAGAGGGAGTTGAAGAAACAAAATGTTGTTGTTACCAAAGCCTTGTTAGCTTTCAACTCCCAACTTGACGAAAAGACCCGAACGCGAAATATTCTTGAAAGAAAAATCTACAAGACATAACAGGAGAAAGTCAGACGACATGAAAAAGGAGAAGGTCAAATTTCGCGACGCGACACAACAACACGAAGCAACACAAAAATCTTTGTGATACGAAGTGACACAATCTTCGCGAAACTTTCGACCTTCATGCTCCAAAGGATCAAGAAGATCATACAAGTACCATGAAATACAAATCCCTGATTTGATATGATGACATCAGGGGAAGAGCGTTAGGACATGCCTAACCCACCATTCTTGAAATCCATGTTATAGATTGTTTAATCTATGTAAATAGATATGCTACTCTAAATATATGCAATTGCTAGATGCATCAAACAGTAGGAGATAGACAATATACAAAAACAGTCTACCTGTGAGTGAGACAATTTTGTAGCAGGATCCACAGAGATCGAAGAAGTCTGCTAGTAAGCGAGACACTACTCATGGGAGAACACCACTTCTCTCATGCCAATGCACTGTGTGGGTCTGTCACACAATTCTTGAAACAAAGAGGATCAATAGATGATGTTGTAGCTGTTATGCACATATCACTCTAAATTTTGTTTGATCTTGAATGAATTGCTATCTGCTATTGCTCGTGTATCTCATTCACTTGTTTTATCTATTCTGCACATTGGTTCAATCTTGTTGAATGCTTAATTAATTTTATAACGTAGTTTAATAGTGTCTGTCTATTTTTTGGAGGATCGTAGAAATGATATAGTCGGCAATGACCAACAATCATATCGGAAATCCATTCGAATTGATTTCGTTTGCGATTAATACATTTTCCTTCAACAGTATTAGAGCTCATTTTAATTTCGTTTTGTTTCGTTTCGTTACAGAGCCTGATTGCTGATATTACATTCACATCACTACATCTTGTTGAATGAAACTAACTCTCACTCCTCTTACGCAAACATCATTATAAGAAAATGTATGGTTGTCTCTGATGCCTAAGTTATTTCTACATTCTCTTCATATGAGCTTATCAACATTAGAGGATTGCATGGCTATCTTAGATGCCTAATTGTTTCTGCAATCTCTCTTTCACGGCAGTCTAAGACTCCTACATTGATGATCTTATTCAACACAAAAAAATAGCTCGCAATCTCCATTCTCTAAGTTATCCACAATCCTATTAACACAGTTATCACTGTTCTTTCATCATTGTATTTGTAATAGCATGGTTAACTACTATAAGATCATATTCTACTGGATTTGGAATCGGATTGGTTGAAATCCAATCCACATTTATCATATTCACTACATAAGAAATTTACATATGAAGAGTTTGATCATTGGTAGGTGTAACACTCACTTTTGATATATTATCATGACAACACATATATCATGTTGTGGAATCTATCGTTGCCATTGGTTAATTCCAATTGACATCGTCAGTCTGTAAATTGTAATAAATTTTCAACGCTTTACCCCGACTCCATTGACAACTCCATCAACACTCGACTAACTCAACTCCCTCATCAAGTCAGATCAAAATTGATATAGGGAAATGTCAATCCATGTACTGTTAGACGACCTCAAGGACAACACTGACAGTCCACCTTCTTGTACATAGACTTTACTATTTACAATGACGACTATCTACTATAAGACGACTCTAATTAATTAAGTACATTAGAATTTATACTTCCAAGTACTGATCAGTGAACTACAATCATTAACAAGTCAAGTAAATTTAGAATAACTTTTTGCACCTTTAACAGTTAGTAATCAATCCTGGTTCTTATTCGATTTTCATTCATTTTCTTCTTTTCTAATTGTTTTCTCAGACACAAGTAAGAATCCAGTTAGCAATGATCAAACTTCTAAAGCTCTGTTTTTGTGCCTCCCAGACTAGCGCATAGCTTCACGCTCATGTACTCTTTTTTTAATTAATCAAGAGTGCAATTTTGTCCACACAATTGTTTTTGTTCATTTGCGCATCATTACAGACTGTATACATCTTGATTCTTGCTACTAAGTTGACACACTTCCAATCCACAATTGTCCCCGTTGTAAGTTTTTGCTGCTAGTGTCTAGTTCCAAATTTTGATTATGGATGCCCATCTCTGAATCAATTTTGATTCAGCTTCAGATACTAATTTTTTTGACATGGTATCAGAGCAGATGGTTTAGTAATCTATATTTCCATGTAGGTTATCAGTCTTGTTTCTACCAAGACATCATTTTTCAAGTGTGCAGCTAGCAGTATTGTGACATCATTGTTTCTATCAGTGATCTCGCTCTCTACACCAGAATAGATCCATCTTCTAGTTCATCTCTGATCGACAAAATCAATGGAGAGACCTACCATCTCTGAAAGTTCAGAATGAAAGTCATATTACTTTCCAAATAACTGTGGGACATCGTTGATGGCACAGAGGTCATGCCCGAGGTTGATGCAAATAATATCACCAGATGGAGATACAAGGATGGCTAGGAATTTGCCTTGATCAATCTGAATATTAAAGACTCTCAAATCAGCCATATTTGAGCTACTCAGACCGCTAAGGATGCTTGGGACATTCTAGCAACCCTCTATGATATCAAGGATGTTACATTCAAACTTCAACTGAGGAAGAAGTTCTTCACATTAAGAATGTCTAATGCAGATAGTGTTTTGAGCCATCTCAGCACATTCACAAATCTCATGAAATAGATGACCGCAACCGGCTCAGTCATTGAAGATTCCGATGCAATAAGGACTCTGCTATCGAGTCTACTTGAAGCCTACAAAAATTGGATCATGGCTATTTCAAACCAGCAGCATCTCATTCTATCAAGGGTCTTATTGGTGCTACTTCAAGAGGAGATAAGACGAACTGGATCCTCATATGGCTCAGGATCGGATCCTCAAGCTCTATTCTTGAAGAACAATCAGAAGTTTAGATCCAAGCAATCTACAAAGTCAGATTATTCTAACAAAAGGAGCAACATGCAGCCTGGATCAACTTTAGGATCAAATTCAGCGACTTCATCATTCCAGCCAAGACAAACTATTTCCTAATACTATACTAAGAGGACTGGTCATCTTATCAAGGACTACAGAACACTAAAATACAACAATGAAAAGAAGAAGCAGTTCCAACAACAAGCAAATGCTGCAACTATTAGTCACTCGATCCAGCCACAAGAGGAAGATGAAGCAGCCTTTATGACCAAAGTTGGAGAACAACAAGATATCAATTCCTGGTATTTGGACTCAGGAGCAACACAGTAGATGACTCACCATCATGATTGGTTCCAAGACTACAAGTCATACACTATTTCTAGAGTTGTACATTTAGGAGACAACTCATCCATCAAATTCAGAACCTAGAGTCAAAATCAGCTCCGAACTCAAGATTGATCAGAAAATCGATACAAACTTGGACAGTGAGTCAGATCTTCAATGTGTCAAAGGATCGAAGTTCAATCCAGAAGATCAAACCGATCCATATAGCCTCCATCCCGATTTATGGATGATCCAGCCTGTTATTTTGTGCAAGAACCATGCATTGTATTTGAGGCAATATCAACTCCATATGTTGATCAACAAAAAGCCGCAATAACATAGAATTCGATTCTCTAATTGAAAATAAGACGTGGGCTATAACTGAGCTACCAAAGGTTTGAAATCTGATTCCATGCAAATGGATATTCAAAGAGAAGAATTATGCTGAAGGAAAACTAAATCGATATAAGGCTAGACTGGTGACCAAAGGCTTCTCACAAATTCCAGATCTAGACTATTCAGAGACGTCCAACCATGTTGTCAAACATACTTCAATTCAACTACTGTTCTCCCATGCAGTTGCAACCGACTCGAAGTCCACCAAATGGATGTCCAGACAACTTTTTTTGGGACTATTGAAGAGGAGATCTACATGTCGCAACTAGAGGGATACGAGCTCAAGGGTAAGGAGCATCTTGTCTGCAAAATTCACAAAGCTCCAACTGTATCTCATTGAAAGTAGGGTGGCCATTTGTAGCCGTAGGATGAGAGGCAGGTGATCTTGACCCTTGAAAAGGTCATAAATTAGTTGGATGTTTAAATTTTTCCACCAAAAACCTTTTTGAAGGGTCATATACTTTGCAAGTTCTACCATACCAAGCATAAAGAGTACAGTAGAGTAGAGTACCATTCATATGAGAGAGAGAGAGAGAGAGAGAGAGAGAGAGAGAGAGAGAGAGAGAGAGAGAGAGAGAGAGAGAGAGAGAGAGAGAGAGAGAGAGAGAGAGAGAGAGAGAGAGAGATCTAATGCGAGCAGGGACAGGAGCAAGATCACGCCTCAACATCGTGTGCCCACAGCTCACTACAACTCTTCTGCCATTCACCCTCACACAAATCTCCACATGAGGCAATCAGCAATGGGTTTTTCCTCTGTAGATTACATTCAAAATTGTGTTGCAGGTTACCAGCAAAGCAAAAGCAATCTATACCATCTAGTTTCCACAGTAGGGCGCATTCCAACCATCCACCAGCCAAAAACCCTACAAAAAGCATGTTATGTCATTTAAGCACTCTAGTTCTGCTGTTCACATCATTTATCAAAGCTTATATGTGGGAAATCCTATCAGAGAAAGGGCGCTAGACCCTCAGCAACCAGTCCATCGGGTTCCACAACATGCAATGCAGTCAAAGCCTTCAATTGCAACAAATCACAGTTTATTGACTCCCACTACTTCCATTCATAGTTCTTTGCTTTATTCCCAAAGCTTTCATGTGGATAGAAGTTTTAAGAGCCTAAACTATTTCAAAACAACATGCACCGTTGTCAATCTTTTACTACTTCTATTCATTGTTTCAATTGCCTCATTCACAAAGCAAACACAAGTTTTTCTCTGAATAAAAGTTCTTAAAAGCTTTTACCCAATTCTAGGCCAATCATAAAGCTAGACGCTTAATGAAATAAACAACAAGAACACTTTCAGGGATCAACAGATGGAAGTATTGTTGAATCAAGTGAAAATCTTATCCGCACCGAATTTGGACTTTCAGCCTGAACCATTTTTGGGAAAGAAGAACGAGAAAAAACTCAAGGTTGTAGATGACTGGTTAACCAAGTGGATCGGTTATTTTAATCTACGCAGAATTTCTGAAGGTAAAAAGATTGAGAGTATAGTTTTGTTCTTTTGAGGGAAAGCTTAGTCGTGGTGGTGACCTACAACCGAAACCTACCACATGGGTAGAGTTCATGGAAGTGTTCAAAAAGTCGTTTGTGGTTGTGGATGACTCGGACTTCTACCAAAGATTTGTTAACTACAAAATGGGTACTCGAAGTTTGGACTCATATCTACAAGACTTTATGGATTTGTGGAACAAGGTTCCCTCATTCAATGCAAAACTGGCATTGTGGCAGTTTATCCTAGGTCTGCTAGCACATTATCAGAATGAGTGCAAGCGTAATGTGCTTCAAACTTTCGATGACATCGTACAGGTCGCAAAAGCGTATGATTCCACAATGGTGGCATCTAGAAAGCAATTACAGGCTAATCCATCTGGACCCAACCAAAAGAAAGGAAAGAAAAAAGTTCGTGGGAATAATTTCAAGTATTTTGACGAACTGGATTAAGTTGTATCCGAGTTTAGACAAAAGAAACATTTGTCCCGGAAAAAGACTAGAAAAACGAATGTGTGTTTTCATTGAAGTAACCTGAACACGTTATGAAATTCTACCCAGAACAAAAGAAAGGCACAACTCAAGTCATTGATGCCAGGTAAAGAAAATCTCAAGTTGGAAATTAATAAGGTTAACTGTGAGTGTGATTGTTCTTTTAGTACTGCTTCATTCTTGCCAAATGAATTATTTCGTCTAAAAGGCACTATTAAGGGACATGAAGTTAGTATTTTAGTGGACAATGGATCTACTCATAATTTCATTAACTCAGGTCTTGTGCAGAAACTCGGCCTGGAAACTGAAGCCAGTAACCATAAATATCGAGTATATCTAGCTTTAGGTGCGGAGTTAGAGACATGGGATGTTAAAGTTCCAAGGCTCCCAGTATAAACCTTTTACCCCAGAATGAATGCACTTGGGGTGAATCCCAATGTTGTAACCATGAAAATACAACTTGAAAGTGGCTAACATTAAATGTTAGGCTACCTACCTTCCATGCATGTCAATTTGTAACTTACCTACTTTGCCACATGGCTAAGAGCCATAATACACCTAAGAAAATATGCCCTCCCACTCTCTCATTTTCCATTTACAAATCCATGACAACTCTCTCACACCAATACATGTCACCCCTCACTCTACTTACCCCTTACTTCACCTAGAGTCCCCCTCACACCTCTCACACTTGTATATGACACCTCATCCAATTCCCCAAGCCTCCCCACTTCTTATAAGAAGAGGAACTCACCCCCCTCCTTTGCCATTAATCACCTTTTCATTCTAGCTTTCTTTTTGCTTTTGTTTTTTTTGTGTGTAGGTGCTTGGAGAAGGAAACTTGGAGCTATGACATAAGGAGGTTATGCCAAACTTGGATTGGAAAACTTTTGGAATCACCAACACACACAATCTCTCACACTTTTATCCACTTCTAAAACCATGTCCAAAACCTTTTGCATGTTTTTATTTTGATGTCCAATGACCGTGCATGTTCTTGTTTTGATGTCCATACTTTTGCATGTGTTTGGAAACAAGTTCTAATCCCTTTTTAAGATTATGGGATTCTTTAGGATCTAAACTTTTTGCAATCCGAATGATGTAAAGACTTCAAGAAACTATTAAACCATTCTATCCTCTGTATATGTAATTGGCTAAGGGCCAATTAGTCTTGCATAATATAAATGAATCCTTCGTGGGGGAGGTCCCCATCTTGACCCTTCATCATGTCTTATGATTGAATGCTTTATGGTTGAATGGAGGTGTTTTAGGAGCTACTTCTTTGATAAGCTTTGTATTTCCTTTTGACTTGTTTTTAAAGGCCAATTCTTAAAATTGGAACTTTAGAATTCTAGGAGACCTTCCCTTCTAGTTCACATAATAGATTTCCAGGTTTTAGATTTAGCACGTACGGATGTAATTCTAAGATACGAGTGGTTATTTAATAAGCATCCTGATATAGATTTTGAGAAGCATATTCTCTCTTTTCAGGAGGGTAATGAAATAGTTACATTGTTTGGAGAGAGATATGTACATCCACCTTGGATGAATTCATTTGGTAATGTAATGGAATTTTTTGATTCGCAATATGAAGCTTATTCTTTATTTGCTAAGCCAATTTTGGATTTATCTGAAATGCATCTAAGTAGTCGTGAATTGTCAAAGATCCTTAACTCAGTAGACTTAGATCAGGAGCAAATTGAGAAGAATAAGATATTGTTTGAATTTGAAAATGTGTTTCCAGAAGAATTACCTCATGGAATACCATTGTCTAGGTCGGTAGACCATAATATTGAGTTAATTCTAGGTAGTCATTGTGAAGGATTTTAGATCATTTATGATCCAATCCATAAAAAGATCCTGGGTTACAAAAGAAGATACTCTACCAATCTCACTAGTGTAGAAAAATCAGCATCTACACACAAAATGAGATGCAAACTCTAATATAACTTGATCAAACATGAATCAAATGATAAAGTACTGTTGCTATCCATACAAAACCAACAAGCCATTCTATTTCACACGTGTGGATCCAAAAATAACAAATATAGATAATTCTACACATAGAATTGCATGCAATCACAAGTATAGTGCACCAATGGATAGTAGAACCCAAGAGAACCATGTATAAGCATGAAATGAGATAGAGAAGAGAGAAGATATGTCTCTCCATGAGTTACATCCTTTTATAGTAGGTCCAAACCCTATTTGGCCACTTGGCCATTCAGATTTGAATCTACTCAAACTCGCCTTCTAACTTTCCCACACTTTCAAAAAGTGTTTATTCAAATGAAATTTAGACTAATGAACTTTGAAAAGTCAAACTCTAAGTCTAAAACAAAGTTGGCCTCAATTTGCCGGAGATGAAAATATAGCAAATATTATTTGAAGATGGGTCATATTCAGCCAAGTAAGTCACCATGGGATGCTCCCGTTCTTCTGAAAGCGAAGAAAGATGGAGGGTTCCATTTGTGTGTTGATTACAAGGGGTTGAATAAGATAACTATTAAAAATAAATATCCATTGCCTCGTATGGATGATCTGGTAGATCAATTAGGTGGAGCTAAATACTCACAAAGATAGATCTTAGAACTGGATATCATCATATTAGGATTCATCCGAGTGATGTGCAAAAGACTGGTTTTCGGACGAAATTCGGTCATTTGAATTTCTCGTGCTTCCTTTTGTGTTGACGAATGCACCAATTACGTTCCAATAGATGATGAATGACCTTTTTCGTCCATATCTGGGAAAGCGTGTTGTTGTATTCTTAGATGATATTCTCATCTATAGTAGGACACTTAAGGAGCATTTGATTCATCTTAAGGCTGTCTTAGATATTCTCATATGAGAGAAACTATATGCTAAAGAATCTAAATGTGAGCTCTTTAAGCATGAGTTATTGTACCTCAGTCATAAGATCACTTGTAGTGGGTTGAAGATTGATGAGAGTAAGCTCATGACAATGCTTGAGTGGCCGATACCGAAGACGGTTAGAGAAGTTAAATCTTTTTTCGGTTTTACAGTTTTCTTTCATAAGTCAATTGAAGATTATGCAAAAGTTATGGCACCTTCGAGTAATGTGACTAAAGTCAGAGTTAATAAGAAGAAAAAGAGAGGTCAACCTAGTCCGCCTAATGAGTGGAATGACGAATTGAACCAATGACCAAAATTCGTGAAAGCCTTAGGACAACTTCATTAATCCTCTAAAAATGTGCATTCAAAATATTGGCTATGAAAAGGTATATGTGTGTGCACGTGCATGTGTGTTCCAAAGGGGGTGGTGTGCGTGAGGAGGCAATTTTACTCAATGACACCATTGAGTAGGTACGTGAGTGTTGATCATGCTGCATGCTAAATCTTGGGCCTAGCAAGTTTCAAGATGTGCCAAATTCTACCTTGAGATTAAAAAAAAAGCTTGCCCTTCAAATATTGTGAGCCACATTTTGAAAGTTCAGACAAAGAAGGTAAAATATTGCAGATTGTGTGAAGTTTAACTCTATTAGTCTTGGTAATATGTAATATGAAAATTGGATATCTTCCCAAGATTGACATTGATTGCAACAAGTTTTTCCAAAAGATGTTCAACATGGCTTATCTATGAAAGAATTGAAGAGTCTACTTTATGGTTGGTTGTTAAGTGCTTGAAAAGTTGTGGCTAGAATTGAGGATATGATTGTAAAATATTGGTAGCATGTGAATTGATTTTGCCATTTTAGATCGAGTTTCAATATGAGGTCATTGAATATTATGCAAACTCGTTGATTCAAGAACACTAGATTTATCGTAGAATTTGAGTGCAACTGTGTGGGACTATATTATAGTTAGTTGTAGAAGAAGTCACTGAAGACCTCTCTAAAGTAATGCATGATTGTCTATTAGTATTCTCTTAAATTTTTTGGTAATACTAGCACTACTACATTGGATCCCATCAAAGCTTTTTCTAATCTTTGCTCAATGAGCTAGAGTTGAATTTTAGCAATTTTAAAACTTGGATATTCTATATGTAATTTTTTAGATTTTGCAAATTCTTAAAAGAAGTTTTAAAATTTGGACAATTTTGCTATCTAATCTCATTGAATTAAACATTGTCATTTCAGATTTTGATTTTTTGGGGGTAATCCTAAGAATAGAAATGAACAAGAGGCTACAATACCAAAAGTTTTTGTGTATTTCGTGTGGAGGGTGTGGGCCATGCTCATGGTGAGGATAGGGTTGAGAGTTTGAGACAAAGCAACTTTTGTGTGTGGGGATGGGCAGTAGGCACTTGGCTTTTAATTTGACCCACGTGGCTTTGAATTTGAAGGATGCACCTTTTTCACACGATGAAAGTTTATAACATTCAATTTGAATGCTAGTTAATCTTTTACTTTACAATTGAAATGCTCACAAAATTTTAAACCTACTTACAAACAAAAGAAACTTAGAATTTACTTGAAGTCTAACTAATTTCTCGTTTGAAGGGATGTTTATCACATTGACCTTCATCTGGCATTGAATAAACCTTTTTGCCTTTCTTTGAAAGAAGGAGATACCTTTCAGCTTGCAAATTCCATGCTGTTGGGCACTAGTCCAAGGGGCAAAAAGATTCACATCACATAATCGAATTTAAATTATGATTCATATGTAAATGATTTCTTTGAGGTTGGCCCTAGCAGGAACATTTTGAACCACCAATAGTGATAGTGGTGGGCTCCTGAAGATCTAAGGGTGAGGACATATGATAAAAATCTTGGAGATACGGTAGTATCAGCCACCTTCACCATTAGATGGTTGTTGCACCATGATTGACTTGTTAGTCATGGTGTAGAATACACTAGGTTGTGCCCTTCCATCCGTGAAGTGCATTTATTTGTGAAAAAGAGCCATTATGTCTTGAGGTCATAAAGACATTGAAGGACTTCCATAAAAATTGAATCTTAAAACATGCCATAACAGAAGGGGTGGTCCCCACGTGGAGTCATAGCAGTGCTCATAGAAAAGTTTCAAACCAACCTTACAGAAACCCACAAGATTTTTATGAAGTCGCTAAAAAGCTAGATTAAAGCCTCATAACCTAAAATATATAACTAAAACTAATCGATTTTGAACCATTGAAAAGCCTACATATCTTAAAATGAACCAAATTTCAACAATCGACCTATTTGAATTTGTCTACAAAAGTGCTAAATCATAGAATGTAATCACTTGGAGAGAGAGAGAGAGAGAGAGAGAGAGAGAGAGAGAGAGAGAGAGAGAGAGAGAGAGAGAGAGAGAGAGCATATGTCGTCTTGCACTCTTTTAAAGAGAAAAGCGTGGAGTGGGTTATTATTAATGTTTTTCATGTAAAGAAAGATTGTGTTAAACTTGTTATTTTGGGTAGCACCATTCGTCCTTTACATTTTTTGAATCAAACGATGCCATTTTGATGCATCTTGGAATCATCAATTCTTTGGATTAGAGAATCGAACTTGGGTGGGTGTACCCAACTCAAGCACAAGACACCAAGTCACCTCGTGTGAGGAGATGATGCCATTAAAATGTCATTGAAAAATCCACTCTCCCATAAGTAAAGCTCTAGCCTCCAAATACCATAAATGTGCTCATTTACCTACAATAGTAAAAAAAGTATCGAGGTTTCAATATTTGGAGAGCATAGATTTTTTTTTTCCAAACAACTTACAAAGTAGCCAACCACTGATATGTCATAACCCATGTCGGGCGCCTGAAGATTGAGAAGATCCCAAACTAGCAGGTATAGCCAAAGATATTAGAACATCTATATTCATAATTGCCAACTTCTAATTAACGGTTTAATTTTAATATCCTGCAGATATGAAAAGATGACACTACCAAGGCCAATTATGCCACAAAATCATATAATCGAATATATAACCAGGACCTTGCATTTTTATGTAAGAAATACCCATAACCGTCGATTATAAAATATCAAAATTCCCATATATCCAGACCCGACAAGGTATCACAAAAAGTTAATGCATGCCCGACATTGGTCATCACCCTTGGCTAAGTAGTGCATTCTATCAAGACTCTGAAAAATTAACAACTTTCGGACGTACAGCTAACGTGGCACCAAGTGAAGTTATGTCATAAAATTGCCGTTGACAGGGCACTTCCAAGAAACACAATTTTTTTAAAAAAAATGTTATCGACATGGCACTTCTAAGAAAAACAAATTTTCTTAAAATGCTCTCGAGTTCCACACTAGGAACCCAGCTCGCCCTACCGACCATCGACATGGCACTTCTAAGTAAAACAATTCTTTTTTAAAATCTATCGACATGGCACTTCTAAGAAAAACAAATTTTCTTAAAATGCTCTCGAGTTCCGCACTAGGAACCCAGCTCGCCCTACCGACCTCATTGTCAAGTTCTTGACAGTAAAACCGAGTCGACTCGGCCCACCGCCCCTACTAGGGGGCAGCTGATTCCATGCACTTATTATTCACAAAAAAAAGAAAAAACTCCCATATGTATCTTTGAGGCCTCTTCTTATGTGAATAATAAAGTCAAGTATTTTGGGGCAGACGACAAAATACAAAGAGTTAAACGGAAGCTTTTTCTTCTCGTATTTTTTTTTTTTTTTGGTTCTTTCTTTTGGAGCAGCAGGTAAACGCTGGCCTTCGATAACAGGTCTTTCGTCTCCGATTACTATTTCTCCTCGTCGACGATCGATTACTGCTCAGGAAGGAATATATTTCGTCTATTTTATCGTAAGATTCTCAAGAATACCTCAATAATGAGCATTTGATCTTGTTTTTCAGGTGCGCTGTGTGATAGATATGAAGATTTTCTGTGATAGATATGAGGATTTTCTTTGATAGATATGAGGATTTCTTTGACAGATATGAGGACTTTCTTTGATAGATATGAGGATTTTCTGTGATGCGCTGAAATGATCTGAAGTTTTACGCTGTAGTTTGGCTTCGGGTTGTTGTTTGTTTGTTCAGTTTTTGCATGGACTTGATTTCTCGTCCCTGCATTGAAATGCTTTCGTTTCTTTCGGTAAATTGTTGTGAGATATGGAAGGAATTGATGCTGGCTGCTTGTATGTAGGTATGCCTTTGCAGGAAAAGGAGCGTCGGTAGACGAGAGTTGCTGACCTGCAGAATCTCTTGGTGTTGGTAATGATACAATGTTGTCCTTTGTAATGGTTACGGTCTAGAAATGATGGCTTTGTTATTTGCCTGGAAAACAGTCTGCTGTACTTACCAATCTTGAACATATCTTCATTGTGATGCCTCCTACGTTTACGGACAAGCTTTCTTCATTCCTGCAAATAAACGTTGTCACCGTAGTTAGCGGTGGTTCCTGGCCGAAAGCTTTCTTTTGGTCTCCTGTATATATATTTGCAGAAGCCTGTCTTCAGTTGGTCCTGAAATGAAATAGTTTTGCTTGTTCACTCTGCCACATGCTGCGAGTCAACCTCGTCTTAGTGAAAGCTGGGCCGTCTATTCCAACTTATGTGAGACAATGCTAAGTTTGTGAGCCGATGCAGTCTGTCCTTCCTCTTCAAAATGTTTTTATTCTTTCAGCATCATCATGTTTCCATCGACATGCTTCAGTTTGTACTGCGTCATCATTTTGTATTTTTAATCCTTTCTCTTTGAGCGAGAATGTTAGTTTTAAAAGACGTCGCGAAGAACACGAACATATCGTCCTTCGTTTTGACTTCGTCAGTTATAAGAACTTTAGATTTTTAGGTGAGAACAACTCTGCTTCCTATGTGTTTTTTAAGCTGGGTGAAATCTATCCATTTGTGAAGCCGAGTATGTAAAGTAATAATATGAACATTGTATATACTATTATGTATTCCGTTGCAAATGCAGGAAAAAGTAGATAATCACTATCATATACGCATCGGGGCTTCAGCAGATTGTTAGCCAGTCAGAGTTTGTTGTTTGCCCCGGTTAGCGAGTGATGTATCATGTGCCTTTACTCCAAAAATGAGTTGCTACAGGTTGCGGTTGTTTCCTTACAAAGATCCTTTTTGCTCTTAAAATCAGTTTTCCCTTTTCTACAAAGGAAATGGAAGGTGCAAGGAAGTTTTTCTTACCTTTTTTTCACGCACGGAAGTTTTTCTTACCTTTTCTTCACGAACCTTCGACAGAAGGTGCGTGTCAGAAAAATTTACACAAAAGAACTGTTTTCTGGGGGAGTTGACCATTCCGAGGCCATTCCACCAGGGAAGGCCCTTCCGCCAAGGGCGGTAGCCCAAGGCGGAAGGCCCTTCCCATGGCGGAATGGCCGAGGAGGTGACTTTTCGCGGTGTGAAAACTTTTTTTACTTTTTAATTTTTGCCGTAACAATTTCTTTTGTATGCAGCTTCCACACACAAGGTCATGTCCTTTCTTTTTACATGCACCTTCTGCATGTAAAAATTTTGAAAAAAAAATGGGAGGCGCAAAAATTAAGTTTTTGTGAGGCACCTCGTACGTCTTCATGAAAAAGCAATAAACTGTAAAATCACTTTTTTCTTTTTTACAATGGAAATGCATGCAACTCTTTTGTCCTAATTTTTTTTACTTGCACCTTCTACAACTCAGGGCGCCAGAAGGTGCATGTAAAGATTTTTGTCCATTTTTACACCGAACTTTTGCCCAGAATGTGAGTGTAAGAAAAACTTAATGGCAAAAAAAGAAGTAAAAATTGTTTTCGTGTTAGTGAAGGTCTGCCTTCTTGGTCCTTTTCCCGTTGCATAGGCTTTTTGCCCATGGCAAGTTGTTAGTAGGTAATAGGTACCAGATAGTGAGAAGTTTTGTAAAGTGGACATTAGTTTCCTGGTTTCAAACGCAAGCATCTTCTCTTTCTCACTCTTGAATGCATCTTTCCTTTACTTCTTTGTTGTTTTGAAAGGCAGGTGTATAATGTATTATCGAATGAGCTGGGCAGATGACATTCTGTCGGTAAAGAGTCATGAGGCCTGGAGGGCCGAGATTATGATTTTTTACTGGGCAAAATGTCATCTGCCCAGCTCATCCCATTTCTTAAAGGATAGTGGCTGCTTTTTCATATGAACATTATGGAGTAGAATCTTCATTTGAAAAACATAATCAACGTTTTCAAATTGAGCTTTTTTCAGAGGACCATTATGAAGCAGAATTGGCATCCACGAAACATAATCACCCTTGAAAACAGTGGGTCGCCCATTCTGCTTTTTAAGCAATCTGAAATATGGGCAGAAAATGTGGCAACTATCCTTTACATTTTTTTGGAAACGTACAAAACAAGTGGCCGTTAGTGAGTACAACTTTTCCTCAGTTTGCAGGTTTGAAGTTTTATGTGAGGCTTCTTATACAATCACTTGTGTTTTGAAAAGGCTCAAATCAATTATGCAACAGAAGGGTAATTTTTAAGTCTGCCTTTTAATCAACACTTTGCTGAGTTTTTGGCCCTATTTAAGAGGCAATTAGGCCTTGGACTTGCATTGCAGCTCGGGTAGTCACAAGCTTGAAGCCAAGTTTGCCCCAGAATCAACTTCTTTATCACTTATACTCTAGTTACCCCTGAGGTTTGGTGGTGATTAAAGGCCCGTTTGACACAAATAGATGCAAGTTTTGACACATTCGTTGATGTCAAATTTCCAAGATGAGGGAGGATAAAAAAGATGAGGGGCGAAGGATCAGGTTTCAAAGGGTGATCTGACTGTCAAATAGGACGTTAATTGGTAACCATTGTGTGGTCAACTGCACCTGGTGGTGAGCCCACCCAGGAAGAGGTCTAGCCTTCAAGTTTAGGCATATGCAGTCCCTGTTAAAGGGGTAGTTATAGGCATGACAGAGAGTTTCTGATCACCGAGACAAGGTGGCAAATAGTAGTCACTACACTTTATTGGTTGGTGGACTAGAAACAGGCCAAGAGTCTAACTTGCTCCTTTATAAGAGAGATGAGCTTCTCTGGAGAATCTTTGGGCTGCTTCCACGTTGGCTCCAAGCTGAGGTTGAATTGAAGATGAGTTACGTAACGTTGAAAATGTGAGCTATCATCAAGCTTGACCTTCAAAGTCAATCTCACAATTTCATCATCCTTCTCATCAAATTCTCCACAACACTAGCTAGATCCATTTGCAAATGCATGCCCTGCCATCAAAGTTTCCTCTGCTATCAGATTCATCTTAGGAGCAGTAAATTATTCTCTGTTTCTTTCAAGGTTGAAGATTTTCTGTTGATTATGTGAGAAGCTCTTCAGAAGCAACCTTTCTGCAATGTTTTAGCTTGATTGGTAGCAGTTAAGACCATACCACACATCCTTTCAATCACTCTATGTAGGTCCTATGCAATAATATGCCTTGAGCACATCTTCTTAAAGTTTGTAGGACGTCACTGGGATCAGGAAACTGGCATTAAGTCACCGTAAAAATTTGGGTGAAAAAATCAGGTCTATTTGGCTCATAGTGATGGAGAAAAATGAATGAAAACAGCATACAGAAACATAGTGAATTTTTTAAATAACTGTATCCTGTTTTCCAAAGTGTTGCAGGATTCCGTGGTAAACAGTTACTTGCTGTTGAGCAATTGAAACATTAGATTTGTTACTAGATTGCTATTTTATTATGATTTAAATGCCTCAAATACCTTTTAATTGATGATAGCTTGAATATAGTGGTGCAGACATCATCACTTAAACAACCATGTACAAAAACGGGAAGCATGATTTGCATCATTCCTTGCCAGTCTTCAATGCACCGAGTTTCGTGGATGCTTTGCGCAAGGAGTGTACATAGTGCATACCCATCTTTATAATAGATTTCACAAAAGCAAGCTCTTGTTTTGTGAAAGTCCATGGTGCCCTATTATGGATCACTTCCCCATCTGCAAATATACTTACATTTCAGTAAGTCAAACTACCACCTCCGGGGCAGTTGCAGCAAACTCAAAGCTTGTTGGTTAACTTGATCTTTCATGTCTTTGAGGAGTGATGGGTGGCAGTGATATGCCCCACCTCTCTTTTACTTAGCAGGGATATTCAGAATCGCGTTTCGGTTTTTTCAGTGAATCGTGCAGAATCGTTTTTTTTTTTTTTGAAATTTTTTTAGGCAATATGGGTATCAGATAAAAGCTCTGATTGAGAGCATTATGACTGTGTACTTTGCCGACTGTTTCGGGTGCAGGATGGTCCAGTTTAGGTGTATTAACTCTCAGGCTCTCTGATTCTCCCTCTCCCTCCCAGGCCCAAAATGCACAGATAATATTTTTTTTTTCAACGATTTTTTTCAACGATTCTTTGCAGCGAATCGCGATTCGCTGCATCTATGGTTTGTAGTTGATAGTGCCGACAATTTTATCACATGGCTGTTCAGTCAAGTGGCATTGTAAATCTGATCAACTATGGATCTCAAATCTGACAAAGGGAGAACCTTCAATATGAACTTGGCAAATCCCAGTCTTAGGTGAATCCAAAATAATGGAGAACCTCAGATAGAGGCTTGAGCCTCAAGTGGAAAGGAGAGCCTCAAGCAAAATTGCAAATCTCAAGCTAATGGCAAGCCTTAAGACAAATAACGAAACTTAAGCAGATATTCACCCTCAAGCATATGGCCAAAGCTCAACCAAAGTGGCGAACCTCAAGCAGAGTGGCAAGCCTTTCTAAGACTGGCAAATCTTGTGGCTCAGGCAGTGGCAAGTTCCTCTGACTGCATAGCTGGCCTGTATTTTTCCATATTAAGAAATGGGCCAAGAGTCCTTTCAGATTACACTAGTTGGCCCACTATGTGGACCTGATGTGGCACTACGCTTTGCCACATAAGTGCATCTTTTGGGCCCAGCCCTCTCGTAGGGGTAAGTCAACAGTCGAGATCAATGGACCACTCACAAGTAACCTGTAAGAAGACCCATTGTAAAGAATTTACTTATCTTCACATTTATGCTAGCAGATTATTAAGCTCTGCAAATAAATCAGTTTTTCCAGGAAATGATGGGCCACAGTGTCCACCGTCGCTGGTATAGATTGTGCTTCCTGTAGTCTTTTCTTTTTCCCTCAAAATTGAAATAGTAGGCCATGAAAATATTGCAGATTATGAACATTGACAACGACATGACCTTTCAGGCCGACATATTATGAATCTTGGCATCCATGGTGAAAATCTCATAAGCAGAATATGGTGTATAAAAAGTCAATAAAGAGAAGAAGATCAAATTCGTACAAATTCCAAAGTGTGGCTTATGGAAAATTTTCAGCCATAGAAAGGGG
This sequence comes from Diphasiastrum complanatum, assembly GCA_029204225.1. Taxonomy (NCBI): domain Eukaryota; kingdom Viridiplantae; phylum Streptophyta; class Lycopodiopsida; order Lycopodiales; family Lycopodiaceae; genus Diphasiastrum; species Diphasiastrum complanatum. The sequence continues at coordinate 45,085 of MU833154.1, forward strand.
TATGCCTTGCCATTCTTTACGCTTAGAAAAGGACATTCTATTGACCTTTCCACCAAGTTCAATGACTGTTCATTTATGGCTTGGCCTAGCGGCCTCCCAATACAACTACGGCCAGTGTATCCGGTGGAAAGGTTATCAGGAAACTCTTGACATGTCCAAGGTAGCAAATCTCCAGCCAGCTAATGTGAACATGGTACATTTATGTTAGAATGGCCATTTCCATTTGCAACAATTTTAAAAAACAGATTTGTTGAGACGGCATTTGAGCTTCTAGAATCTTAATCGGGCTTCTAGAGTAAACTTGATTGAAAAAAAACAATGCGAGGACTCAAGAGGATCCGAATTGCTCTAGCAATAACTTGTAATGATATGGCAAGTGAGGACATGATATACCAATGACAAACAAGCATGAGAAACTCCCTCTCCCTCGCGCTCCCACTCCCGCTCCCCCTCCCTCTCCCTCTCTCTCTCTCTCTCTCTCTACCGAGATTAGGCTCATACTAATTACAAGGTTTATAAAGTCAGGAAAATCAAATTCGATTTGCATCTTATGAGACCTTTTGGTTGATTTTGAGCTTTTTGTTTAAGCATTATTATCATAGTTGTCAAGTTTGGCTAGAGGTTGAGGCAATCTCACCATTATTGCTGAAACTAGAAGAACCTCATGTTGCTTTGACTGGGTTTTTCTGTAAGCTTTTTGGAGAATAATAAAGTTGGAAGGAAAAAGGAAGAGAAAACACATTAAACAACTCTCGGGTATAGAATTTCTCAAGGGCTTTACAAGGATTGACAGAGCTGTAACCAAATAAAACATGGCTTAAGTTGCTACAGAAAAATAGCTAAAAGGTATGCTTTTTGTGCTACAGAGAATCAGCTAAAAGGTATGCTTTTCATAGGACGATGTATTGGCTCTTCTTGCTAATATTGAAAAACTTTTTGAGATGATTCTGAGGATAGTTCAGGTACCAAAAGAACATGATGCATGATGATTTGATGGGAGAGTGTCAGAACTTTAAGTAATAGAAGTATACTATCCTAAGATAAATTGTGCAAAGATTTTAAAAGAATAGGGTCTATTAAATCACAATTCGCTGTTAAACCATGGAATCTAGACTTCAGAATACATTAACCATCTTTTGGGTCCTATTTCGTATTGCTATTTCAGTTGAAGGTCCACGCAAAATCACGTGGACTTTTGAAGACCTGTTAGTTGGATATTCGTTCATTCTAGAATCTGGATCTTCTCACATGTGGTGCATTGGTGTATCGTGCTTGAGTTGGGCTCGCCCACCCAGGTTTAATTCTTTATGGTCTCATGGGTTGATAATACCAAAAAGCATTCTAGAGTCTAGATGATTTTTCATTTTCCTGCATCTCAACAACTACAATTTGTTTTGACTCTGTAAGCTGTTAACATGGTGGAGAGGTCCAACATGTAAGCTCTTTTTGACAAGTGGAGGGTGAAATGATTGTTTTCAGTGGACCTGCGAAATAGGTGCATATAAGTTATTCATTAGTGTACAAGAAAACGGGGTTCTTGCTGGATCCTTGTCAAACGAATGGCAAATTTAGCTACCAAACGGCTGCTGGAAGCAATTTAGGCTGAAAAGAACATATAAATATTGCTTTGCTAACGTGTGTGAGCTTACATCTAGCTATGGACTCGATTGTTCTCTTCCCCTTCCTTATAGTTTTGCATTTTTTAACCTTAGCTGACATTAATTTATATTCACCTAGGGGAGGCAATTCACATTTTTAGCTTTTTAAAAATGAGCTATAAAATTTGAGGCTGGTTCTTTTGATTGTTGCAGGAGAAATGCTGGGAGAATATAACGGTTGCAGGGTGCAGACAGGCAATACTTTTGAAAAAAAAGAAACTAAAATGGGTGAAAATGGTAAAGGAGACGAGGAAATTCTAACACCCACAGCAAGGGGCCAGGATGGGGAGAGCTACAGTGAAAGAGAAGATAAGGCCGCTAACATAGAGAAAGAGGAAAAGGAAGAGGATGCTGAAGAGGACTATTATGAGGATGAAGGTGAAGGTGGTGGATATAAAGTCAGTCATAATAATGGAGAAATTGAAGAGGAAGGAAATGAAGAGGATAGCAAGGACCAAGAAGAAGAAGAGAAAGATGACAACTATGATGATGAAGTTGCATCTAAGGCTGACCAGCACATTCAAGGTGTCGCAAAGGATGAAGATAATGAGAAGCACCATGAAAGTGGTGATAGAGATGGTGACACAGAGCATCTTGGGAAGGAAGAAATAGGCGACAGAGGAAAAAAGCTTGAACATTTAGATAATGAAGAAAATTTTGGTGAAGGCAATGGTGAAAATGAGGAAAACGAGCTAGAAACTGAACCAGCTAAGAAAAAAGTAAAAGGATCAGGACATGCAGTATACTCCGAATGAAGTTTTTGCTCACCTGGAAAGTTTAGTGATGTGCACTTCAAATCTTGACTGTTGATTATAGATAATCAAACAAATGCTCAGCAATAGAAATAAAGTGCTCGCAAACATGAACGTGACTGTCTCATAAATATAGAAAGGCTGGGACTTCGCTAACATTAGTTTGAATATGAGATGGCCTCTAACATAAGAAGCTAATTAAAGTGGTTAGTGTGTCCATTGATCCTCAGATAGGCTTTTCCATGCTGCCATTTGGTGTCCTAGATGTTTACATATGTACATTCATTATTGCTCAAAGCTCTTTTATTACCAAAAGTGCTATGGTTCTGAGTTTGTTGAATGCCATGTGATATGAGAAGTGAATTCAAATTGCTGTGCTAAGAAAGTATCCGAAAGCTGGCCTGAAATTAAGAAAATCATCAAGGAAGGTAGCCAATCCTGCAGTTCATGTCTTCTGAATATTGCAAATGATTCTTACCCGTTCAGGCTGTTCAGAATTTCTTCTAACCCTGTGGCAACTGAACGGGCACTAAATCATACCACAAGAAAACAGACATAGCTTTGTGGTACAGGTACACATTAACTTTCTAGGTAAAGCACAGCAGAATTCAGAGTCTGGAGCTCGGTGGTGAGGTTCTTAGGAAAGTTTAGCTACCCAGAGGCTTATATCATACAGCAGTTTAGACTCTAGCATGATTCTTTGTCCTATTATAGGTGAGTTTGGGCAGTGTTCTGGTGCGTGCAAAGTTTGTGATCAGTGAAGAAATGCAAAACTAGTGAAAATTGTGTTTCATTTTGGCTCGTTTTTGGATAGTTTTGTGATTGAATATGTCAATGTGATTCAACCTAAATATAGATGGCTTTATTCGTGAGACATTTGTGTGCTATAAAGTGCTTTTGATTCAGTATAGGTGGATTCACCCTTCTTTTGAAGTTGAGATCAAGGAGGAGACTAGTTTTGATCAAATCTATAGTAAATTGAGCTAGGTTTGGATCTTGAAGATTGATCAAGCTCAAGATCACCTTAGATATTGCTGAGAAATCAGAGAGTGATTCATCTCAAGTCCCAAAGAGTGGGATAACTAGTAGTGCTTGTTTCATTGAATCTATCTCCCTATCATTGAAGATGGCATCCATAAGTGCCTATCTTTTGGATTCTAGTGATAGATTGAACTCTTCAAATTATTCAATTTGGAAGTTAAGAATGGAATTCATCCTTGTCATGCAAGATTTGATGGATATTGTGACTGGAGAGGAAGATGAGCCAATCCATCCACAAGAAGCAATTAAATACAAGAAGAAGTGCAAGATTGCACTCCATTGTTAAAATGAATGTTGCAAATGGTTTGCTCAAGGAAGTAGGAGCATGTATCTCATACCAAGAGGCTTGGGAGACTCTTCAAAAGATCTATGAGTCCAAGCATACCTCAAGATTACTTTTTCTCAAAAACGAAGTTCTTCAATGCTTCCAAGAGAAGAGTGAGAGTGGACATCAATTTGTTTCGAGAGTGAAAGATTTGAACAAAGAGCTTGCTTATGTTGGTGAACCTATTAAAGAGAGTGAGCTTGTGCAAATAGTTTTGAATGGCTTATGTAGTGATTTTACTAATCTTGTCCAAAGCTATGCCATCATGGGAAATTTGCCTACACTTGAAGACTTTCAAAGTGTGTTGATGGTCGAGGAGAGTAGGAAGGCTCATATCAAATCAAGGATGGAGAGGCTCTCCATCAATGATGATGATGACAAAGCCTTATTTTTCAAGAGCAAAGGCAAAGCAAAGAGCAAGGGAGGAGCATTCAAAAAGGAGCAAGCAAAGAATGGAGATCAAGGAGGATCTACATCATCATCATCACAAGTCATGGACAAATCAAAAATCAAGTACTACTAGTGTAGCAAGATGGGGCACTATGCCTCGGAATGCTTCAAGAGAAAGCAAGATCAAAGTCAAGCCAACATTGGACAAGAGGAGGAAGAGAGTTATCATGAGGACTCACTCATGATATCAACTTTTTTATCATCAAATGTCAAAGGTGAAGATCCTTGGTGGATAGATAATGGGGCTAGCTCTCACATGTCGGGTAGAAGGGGATATTTTTCTCAACTCACACCTTATGTAGGACCTATAGAGTCCATTTTTACAGCAAATGATCATGAATGTAAAGAGGACAAAAAGACCACAAATGATTTGTGGCACAAGAGGCTTGGTCATATCAACACCAAGTCTATGGAAGCCACATGGAAGGAAGAGCATGCTCTAGGCCTTCCAAGATCTATGGAAAAGGAGGAAAAGGTTTTTGAAGCATGTGCTTTGGCTAAAGCACAAATGTTGCTTTTCTCTAACACTATTACTAAGACTACTCACCCTCTTAAGTTGATTCATTTGGATGTACATTTTGCTAGCACAAAGAGCAATGGTAGAGCCACAATTTTTGTAATCTTGAATGATGAATCCTCTAAAAATCATATTGGCAAAGATATAGTTGAGATCAAGAAGGAGCTTGATCAAGAGGAGCAGCAAAATCCGAGAGCTTCAACTATTCCAAGGAAAAACACAAGAGCAAATATGGAGCTATCAATGCTCATTTTTGTGGACAAGAAAAGACAAGGTCCCTTTGAATTCTAAAGTATGGAATGAATGATGGTTGTCATATCTACTTTCTCTTGAGTGTGCTAGAAGTAAGCATGACATTTTTATTCATAAGTTGAAAGATTTTGACTTCATTTTCAAAGAGGCATATTGTGAGCCTTGTATGAGAGCAAGTGAACCATCCTCTAGTGGTAAGCAATTGTGGACTAGTAAATTTGGTATAAATAATCTTGGTGACCATTTTGTTGACTTGAAAGATCATATTGAGAAGGAGAACGTTCATGTTTGGAGACTTGAAAACAAAGTCCTTGAGAATCTTGAAGAAGATCATAGTTTGGATCCATGTTTTCATCATCAACACCAAGAGGGAGTGAGCATGGTGAAAAAAAAAGACATCAAGGAGGAACCCGAGAAGGAGCACTTGTCTCAAGGCAAAAGAGACTTGAATCTACATTGTGAAGAATTGCCAAAAATTGGCAAATCTAGCTTGATCAAAAACCATGTAGAATAGTGTAAATTGTGTACACAAGTGGGTCCCACACATGTGAGGCCATGATGCCACGTGGGAAACCCATCCTAATGTAGGTTAGGTCAAGTCAAGAGAGTTGGTCATGTCTATTTGGTGGTCATCCCTACTTTATAGGACCTACACCTAAGTTTAAGGTGAAAATTTGACCAACTAGCTACCTACCAAGCATAACTCTAGGAAATAGACTAGGGTTTCATTTTAGGTCAAGGAGAGTGAGTTAACTTCTTTATTACATGCTGGAAATCCACCTAACTTCAAGAAGGAAGTCGAATTTGGTATGTATTCCCTTTCTCCATAGTGAGAAGATAGAAATTTTTGGAGCTCATTGGCAATCTCAAGCTAGTTCACTATGTACATTGAGTTTTTGAGATACCAAATCAATTTCTACTTGTTTCTCAGGTTGAAGGCCGTACTACAACCTGTAGTACACACGTGTGGGCTCAATGCTTTTGATTGTTAATGCTTGTTGTTTATAAAATTGTCAATCTAGATCAACTTTTTTGTGTCTAGTTTTTTGATAGATTGTTAAGCAAGCATCCAATCACTCTTGTGAATATTTTGTAGATCCATTTATGGTCCTAAAGTACAGTACTTTCACATGGTATCAGAGCCAATTACAAGAGCATAAGCCATGATCTAATGCAAATCCATTTTTAGCAAGTTTCGATGCTAAAAACTAGTATTGAGAGGGCAAGCTAGAATCTTGATTCTGGTGAGGAGATTTGATCCCAAACTTGGTAGGGGTCCAAATCCGTACTGTCCACATGTGTGGGCACCTCTAAACCTGCATTTAATGCATGGTATTCATTTTATCCAAAAATTCAATTTGTGAGCTGTTGGTGTAATTTTGGTTGGAGATCCTAGGATAATCTACCAAGATCATTTGCCATTGATTAGATTTGAATTTGTTTCATGGAATCTAATTAATCTAGGATGAGTTCAAGTCCTATTAAGGTTAAAAACAGGTCTTGAAAGTACACCAAGAAGGAAGAAAGAGATTAAGTCATTTTTTTGTCCAAAAATAGCCAAAATTCGCAAGATTTGATTATAAGTAGATTTCACATCATCTTATCTTCATTCCAACTTTGTGAGAGAGTGCTAGAACTGAGATTATAAGTCCATTTGTTGGATTGGAATTCTAATTTGATCGAAAGACTACAAGAGAGAGACCTTAGTGAGTTTCTAGAGACAATCAAATCCATTTCTTGGCAAGATTTGTTTGAAAGTAGTTTTTACTTCATCTTATCTTCATTCCAGCTTTGTGAGGAAGTGATAGAACTGTGATTAGAAGTCCATTTGTTGGATTAGAAATCAAATTTGAGTGAAACACTACAAGTGTGAGACTTTTGTGAGTTTCAAGTCAATCAAATCTATTTCTTGTATGTAGAAGTCACTAGTAAGATGGGATCTGCTGGAGCATACCTTCTAGAAGCTAGTGAGAGATTGAATTCTACAAATTATGCTATTTGGAAGGTCAAGATGGAGTCACTCTTGGTGCTCCAAGACCTTCATGGGTTCTTGTGCACAGGAGTTAGCTAGATACAAGAAGAGATCTAGGCTTGCACTTTATTGTGTGAAGATGAATGTGAGCAATGATTTGTTGAGAGAAGTATCAGCATGTACTAGTGCTAAAGAGGCTTGAGAGTCTTTAAAATCAATCTATGAATCTAGTAACACTTCAAGAGTACTCATGCTTAGAAATCAAATTTTGCAAAGCATGAGGAAAAGTGAGAAAAGTGCACAGGATTATGTACTCAGAATCAAGTCTCTAAATAGGGAGTTGGCTTCCATTGGAGAGAACATTCATGATGGAGAGCTTGTACAAATTGTCCTTAATGGTCTAGGAAATAACTTTGCAAATTTGGTCCAAAGTTTTTCCATCCAAGACACTTTGCCAACTATAGAAAAACTTCACAGTGTATTAGTGGCTGAAGAGTGTAGGATGTTCCTTGCAAAATCTAGGATGAGTTCCTTGTCGTTGCAGGATGGTGATGAGAAAGCCAATTTCTCATTCAAGGGCAAAAAGAAGACCAATGGAAAGAAGAAGCATCCAAAGGAGGCCAAAGAAGAGGATGATGCATCAAGCTCAAAGGACAAGTCAAAGCAGAAATGCTTCTTTTGTGGAAAGAAGGGACATTATGCATCTGAATGCTACAAGAGGCTAAGAGCACAAGTGGAGGAGGATAAACAAGGAAACATTGCAAAGGAGGAGGAGGAGGATGAAGTAGATGTATTCTTGATGACATCTACATCCTTACCAACAAGCAATAGCAATTCAAGAGACAATTGGTGATCTATCAAGAGAGTTGTAAATAGATCAAGCTAAATTTGAGGAGTGTGAAGAATTGCCAAAAATTGGCAAATCTAGCTTGATCAAAAACCATGTAGAATAGTGTAAATTGTGTACACAAGTGGGTCTCACACATGTGAGGCCATGATGCTACATGGGAAACCCATCCTAATGTAGGTTAGGTCAAGTCAAGAGAGTTGGTCATGTCTATTTGGTGGTCATCCCTACTTTATAGGACCTACACCTAAGTTTAAGGTGAAAATTTGACCAACTAGCTACCTACCAAGCATAACTCTAGGAAATAGACTAGGGTTTCATTTTAGGTCAAGGAGAGTGAGTTAACTTCCTTATTACATGCTGGAAATCCACCTAACTTCAAGAAGGAAGTCGAATTTGCTATGTATTCCCTCTCTCCATAGTGAGAAGATAGAAAATTTTTGGAGCTCATTGGCAATCTCAAGCTAGTTCACTATGTACATTGAGTTTTTGTGATCCAAATGAAACCAAATCAATTTCTACTTGTTTCTCAGGTTGAAGGCCGTACTACAACCTGTAGTACACACGTGTGGGCTCGGATTTCAATGTTTATCAATGCTTTTGATTGTTAATGCTTGTTGTTTGTCAAGTTGCCAATCTAGATCAACTTTTTTGTGTCTAGTTTTTTGATAGATTGTTAAGCAAGCATCCAATCACTCTTGTGGATCTTTTGTAGATCCATTTATGGTCCTAAAGTACAGTACTTTCACAACTTTCACATACATCAATATGAAGGTTTGGATAAAGAGAAAGGAGTAGCAAGGAAATTTATCCATATCTCCCTTTACTCATCTTATTTTGTGCTTAATAAAAAACATGTCATGTATTTGACAAAGTCCTTTGATGATGCTAGTATGAACATTGTTTTGCATCCTATATCTTATGATGATAAAATAGTGATCATTACTATTTTGATTGGAGTTTCAAATATGTATTCAAAGGCCTCATCTTGTGATCCAATCACTCTTGAATTTCCAAGGAATGAAGACCTTCGTTTGAAGGATGCCAAGTTGGAGTACATTGTTTTTGGTGGATAAAGTCAAGATGGTGATATCTCAAGCTTTGGTTGTATGTGCTTCATACAAAAGTTGGATCTTATGGAAAGCTGATGTTTTTCATGTTTATTTTGAGGAGGAGACTCACAATTTGCAGCCCAAGGTGATCATCATTCAACAACCTACCAAAGACAAAGCTTGGATTTTGAAGACAACCTTTATGGAGCTCTCACTACAACTTGCCAACTTGCAGTTCAAATTATGTTCTTATTGTAATGGGTGATCATACTCACTACATACATCAAGAACCTGTTAATTATGTTATTTTTATGCATGTAATTATTATTGATGCAGGATAGTCTCATCATGCTAAATTGTAAGGAGTGTTGAAATTTCACAATTCTAGCTTGACCAATTTTGGTCACATGCATTGTAATTGGCAAGATGGCCATGTAAATAGATGCCACACATGCCAAATAGCATAGGATGCTTTTCCAAGACTTCATTCCTCATATTACATTGTGATAGCATCTTTCAAATGAGACCAAAGTGTGCTAGAGAAATTCTAGGAGCTAAAAATAGCATGTTTTACATTGTTTTTGGATCTTGAGATCTTGATCCCATATTAGGGTGGATCCAATGACTTATTAGGTTAGATGTTAGGGTTAGGTTATGATAAGTACAAAGATGCCCTAAAACGTTCAGATCCAAGCTTGAAATCTATAAATGTATGATGGGATCTCCATCCAAATATGAAGAAAAATCGAGTTTTTTCACTTTTATCAACATTGTCTTTGTATGGCGAGTTATAGCTATTGGATGTGAGTGATTATATGCATTAATTACTTGCTTTGAAAGGTACTGAAGTTGATTACATGTATGAGAAGCTTGCTATACTTTACTTTTATGTATTTGATCAAATCTATGTGGCCATTGTGGAGTTAAATGTCAAATTAGCTAGTTTTGGTAAATAGTCTTGATTCTAGCTCATAGTTTGGATCTAGAGCTTTGATTTGTGCATCCTCCATCACTGTTAGGATTGATTGGGATTCATTTTGCTGTAAAATTTTGTCACTCATGAATAAAAATCCTACGTAAAAGAATGTGTGGAAGTGGTGTGGATTTGATAATCTCAACAAATTCATGGTCTTAGAAAGTATCATGCCATGATCATTCTTTTTACACTATTTTTTTTGGTTCCTCTAGATCCTCTTCATCTAACGTGTCATCATGCAATTCTATCAGACACTATTTTGCAGTCATTATCTATCGTCCTATGTGATATGAACATTTATTTTTTATCTTTTCAAACGACACCCCTTGCGACACTCCGAACTCTCCTCTGAGTCAATGATCTCAGAGGAGGTTGTTTTTCATATTCATAAGCAAAATTTTATGCATGGACCTCTTTTCAATTATTCCATGCATATGAAATAAATACATCAAAAGCTTTAACTATAGACACAAAGCAAGATGAAAAATATAAATGCATCTCAACTGATGAAATGTACCAATCTCATCACGTAACTTTTCAATATTGGGCACGAGAAATTTGCATATGAATCAATTACCAAATAGAGATAAAAAGAATTGACTCTTAAACATAAAAATAAAATAAAATAAAATAGACTCTCAAACCAATAGATGTAAAAAAAATTGACTCTCAAACATAAAAAGCTACAAGGGTAGACTCAAAACAATCTAGTTCCTACGTCACAAGGAGATGGTTTACATTGGCTAACTTTATCATACATTTTTTAAGTATTGAAAAAGAGAAAATTTATTTTTCAAGGATTGAATTAAACTCGTCTTTAAAGATTGTTTGAATGTCTATTAAAGTTTTCTACAACGTTAGAGTTTTCTAAAAATGGTAGTAAATAAATTTGCAACGAGTTGTTTGAACACATTGATGATGGAGATGGAAAAACAATGAAGGAGATGGCAAAACAATGCTTACAAGCATAAGTAGGGTGGTTGATTTGCTCATCACCTTGCCTCTCTCTCGTCCCAACTCTCTCTCCCTCTATCTTTTTATGTTCTTCATTCTGCTTCTCTTCTGCAAAGCCTCTCTCTCATTATTTGATTCTCTTTAGCCCTGACTCTTTCTCTCCCTCTCTCTTTCTCTATTGTTCATCTAGCCTCTCCCACAACTGGTAAACCATGGTGGATTTTGTTGTTTCTATTGTGGTAGAAAGCCAACTTGTGTTGCTTCTTGCAATGTCAGAATGGACTACCTCATCCCTTCTAATATAACATACACCAAATTGGTGATTCATGTGGGAAGTCATTCTCATGAGGTTGCAGAGGTTCAATCTCAACACAAAATTTAAGTTGTTAGGAACCTAGTAATTATTTCTTGCGGTTGAACGATAAAAAGATAGAAAATGAAGTGGCCAAGGAAATACTCATGAGAGACTTCATTCCAAATGACTTCACCAATGTTAAGAAATTGTTGCTGAATCAAATTGTTATTCCAATTACAATCATTTACTAATAAGAGAAAGTATGATCAAGTTGCCATGTTGCTTATATTTGATAGAGGTAGGTGCATTATTGGTTTTTGATACATATAGTTGAATTCATTCACTAATTGTGACTTTGACAATGGATGAATGAAAATAGGTTGGACAATCATCCCAAAATAGACTCTACAAATTCATGTTATGCTAGAAACATAAGGAACACCTTCAAGCTACTTGGCTTTCTTGCTACATCCAAGAAACATATGACCTAACCCCTCTCCCTTAATCTTGAATTCATAACCATTTGAATCAAGAATTAATTTCTTGGACCCAACAAAAGATAAGACTTGAGAGAAATACTCTCTGTGACTTGTCATGTGACTCTCATGTGGGAGATAGCCCCACTATCTATCCACCAAGGCTCATCCTCACCTTTGAAGCTCGAGACCATAAGTGACTCCGCAAGGTCACTCTTACCAATTTATTGAACTTGATTTAATTGCTTGCCTTGTGTCTCCTTCATTTTGAAGCACTTCTTTGCCAAAATGCCCTCTTTTACCACAAAAGTAGCACTTGAATCTTTTACTTGCCTCAAATAGGTAGCTCCTATTGATGCCATGATGAGGAAATACTTGTACACAAAGTACACTCTTGTGAAATAATTCTAAAATTTGATTTTGTGACCCTCAAGAAACTAGATTTGAACAAATAAAAAAACTAAAAAGATCTTGATCACAAATCTCAAAATCAATCTTCACCCAAAAATCTTCTTGTACTAGGGAAATGACTCTACAAACTGATTTTGTGGCCAAAATCTAATCACCTTGGAAATTGAACCTCGTCTAGATCACAAAAATTAAGGCTCACAAAAACTGAATCAAAACACTCAAAAATCACATCCAAACACCCCTATTGGACTCCCTCAAATCCAAAGACTCTAACCTTAAGAGTTGGATTGGATTTTATATGTTCGATACCAATCTATGTCCTCGTTTTCCACCAATCTTGACTAGTTGAACAATTTGAAGAAATTGACATCTAGAGATTCACCAAGGTTGTACACTTAAATATGGACTCTTCCTTGTTCTAGAAACTCAATGAGATCACAACTTGACCCTTACACTCTTACATAATCACAAGATCTACCCTCCTCTCCATGTTTTGATATTTGACCAAACCTTAAAAAAAACCACTTTTTTGCCACCTAAAAACTAGATCAAAACATTAGATTTGATAATCCAATCTCAAATCTACCCATAGATTCGAAATCCTTATAAATGTTTCTACACCTAGTGCAAAAAATTTTAGCAAAATCTACAAACATGCTAATTTTAGATGCTAAAGTAGATATACCTGCAAAAATATTTCTATACATTCATACATATTTTAAAATAGTCTACATTTTTCAAATGGCTGATGTTGTTTCTACTTTATGTTGTGAATCGAATGTTCCAATTCTCATATCCCGCTTGTTGTTGGTTGAGTCAAAGTGCTTTGGCAATTGTAGCAACATAAGACCTTAAAATATATCAGATGGATGTACAAACTGCATAACACCTAGTCTACACATGGTTGCATAGTATTGGAAGTGTGTCAAATTTCAATGGCCATCTCGACCACCAAAATCCAACGACCACGCGGCATTTACATCGATTGAGTCGCAATGTGCTTCGACTATCTAAATTCAATTAGTTGTCAAATTCCAACGTATTTTACGATTGTCAAACTCGAACGATGTTGTTTCGATATAACTTTCGACGCTTGTATCGGTTCAAAAATATATTATCACACAATTTCACATCAAAAATTCCATTTGAAATCATGACAAACATTGTATTTAATGTTAGCCATCTATTCACATCTAAGGTCTAGATTCAATTATTACTCTAACACTTAACAAATAGAATTGCAATCTAGGTTGACCAAACAATGAAAGATGATTGGAAATATTAATTTGGTCCTTTCTTGCTAGTTCCACACATGTGACAGCCACAATTTGATTTTAGTCGAACATTTAATTTGGCTTCCAATATTGGCCTAAGTTGAGATTTGCATATTTTCAAATTCTCACTCAAATCCAATTCAGGTTTTTCCTTAGAGATTTATTTTCTTCTTCTTAAAGAGTTGTCCTCTTTTCTTTATTCTTTTCTTTATCCATATGCTTCCCAAAAGACTTAACAATTATATTCCATTGTTATTGAGGTTAGTGTCCATATAGAATGCTTCACTATCACTTGTATCAATTTTACAATATGTTATGAGATTACAAAAAAAAAAACTTCGTTTGCAAAAGTTACACCACTTTCTTACTATTTTAGGAACTAGTAGCCTGGTTCCTCCAATCATCCATCATCAAGAAGTAGAGAAAACCTCCAAGATCCCTCATTCGACAAAGTCCATATTTAGCTTTATTGTACCGCATTCCATGAGCATCGTAAAGAAGGAACTAGCAACAATGATCAATCTTACTTATGTAGATGGGCAAATCATCTTTCTTGTAATCTCTTCTTCTGATCTAAACCTGAAACACATGGTAGAGCCATTGATGATACTCCAAGATCTAAACATTTTCTTAGTATTAATGTATTACTGTAAGATGGGGAAAAAAGAACCAAGGCTCGTGGGAAACTATTTAATTTTATCATGTTCCACTTCCACAAAAGCTCCATATAATTTTCTTCATAGCTTGTCTCACACTCATAGCGATAAATTTGAAACATCGTATGAATTTCTTACTTCAATAATCTACTTCCAAGACTTTGAAAACCTTTCGTTTTATCATAAAATTTACCACCAATCACAATGTCTCTCATAAGTGATTTGCTGACCAACTGTAACGGACACAAAAATAAATGTATATTTTGTCAAACTAATGTTCCTCACTAGCCATTTATCTTTATATCATGAGCATAAACTGAGACTCAAATTTTGCTTCATCAATTAAGGAAACCTAGCGGAGGAGAGTATCCTTCACACCTGCAATGGCACACCTGCTATTGCAGGTGCAGTTTGGAATACGCTCCTTCACTTCAACACCCAAACTTGATTTAAGGATGTTCAAGGTTAAAAATTTGCAGCCTTCATTTCATCAATGTACCACCAACCAAATATGTCATCTTTTATTTTTGTAAGAACAAACTAACAAATACTTCATAAATTCTAGTAAGTCATGCAATTACCAACAAATGTGTATAGTGTGTCAGAGACATAGTTTTGTAGTAGCTTACAGAACATTGCTTTGTACGTATTCCATAGATATCCATTTTTTATTGTTTGGAGCATTATTCTTTTATTTTTTACCTCAAATTTTTTTCATTCCTGCCTTCTATGCACATAGGAACAGTCCCATACACCCTACACATGTACTGAGCAGTTCAACATTTACTGGTAAAAGTGTGATTGCAAGCATCCCTCAACTATCAATGCAAGATTGCATTAGAAATCCAAAAAAAAATCCTTCTCATGTACAAAAACACAATATGCTAGGTCAAGGTATGTACTATGGACACCAAGAAACCAAGGCAATCCTTTACATCATCGCTAGCTCTTAAGTTTACACTAGAAGCTCAATTTGCCCAAATAGCTCAAGAACGCAAAAAATGAGGCAGTTGGGAAACCTTATTCTACTTATTTGTTAATGTACATCAGACTGCTGAAAGGGCAGAAACACCAGAAAGAATTTCCTAAATGCAAACAATAAATGGATCAAGCACCAAGAAAAGTTACGAATATCCTTTTCAGCATACCCCTTGCAATTAATCTGAATCACTTTCACATTCTGAGGCTGAATTCACCAATCAGAGGGCTTGAAATAGAATCAGCTTCCCACCCCCATGCACGCAGACCATAAAGGGTTCTCTCACAAAGCCACCTTTTTTGCAAATGAAAGCCTACCTTCTCCGGTTACCAATTACCCCATCACTTGGAAAGCCTAAAGC
>MU833155.1:0-60283 GCA_029204225.1 Diphasiastrum complanatum
AGAGTATAGAAACACCTATGGAGCAAAATGTAAAGGACTCTAACAAAGGTGATGAAAAGTCCTTCGAGGACATCACACTTTTTAGAAGTCTTATAGTCTCCTTAATTTGGCTCACAATAACTAGACCTGACATAAGCTTTAGTGTTCATAAGTTGAGCCAGGCTATGCAAAATCCTTTAGTTTATCATTGGAAAAAGGCCAAGAGAGTGCTTAGATATATATCTTCAACTATTAATTTTGGTTTATTGTATAAAAGTGAAGATCTTTCTATTATTGGTTATTCTAGCTCGGATTTTGCAAGTGATAGAGCAGATCGAAAATCTACAAGTGCTTATGTCATATAAATTGGAGGAAACTTGATATCTTGGCTTTCCAAAAAGCAAGATACTGTATCACTCTCATCATGTGAAGTTGAGTACAAGGCGCTCACTACAACAACAAAGGAAGTGCTTTGGATCAAGAGGTTACTAGTGGAGCTAAAGATAATTATGGAGGAAAATATACCTATGATCATGTATGACAACATTTCAGCTCAAGCCCTTGCCAACAACCCAATATTCCATGCAAGGAGCAAGCATATCGAAGTTGCATGTCACTTCATGAGAGAGAAGCTCATTGGAGGTGAAATCAAATTGGAGCACATCAACACATCATCTTGCATTGCATATATGCTCACCAAATCTTTGAGCAAAAGTTCCTCCAACAAGCATAGCGCCAACCTTGAGTTATACCAAGATCCATGTTCAAATCAATATAGATCAGTTTTAGGAGGAGTGTTAAAATTGAAAAAACAATCCATATTGATTTCTTGGCTTGCTACAAATGTTGTACCATGCAAGTATGTAGCTCATTAATGCAAAATGCCAAGTTTGGCCTACATAGAACTCGAGCTACATGGTTATATATTATCTAGTTTGATAAATGCAACTTGCATATAGTTTGTAGACATAGAATTAGCATGATTATGCTTGTAGAAACTCGTGGCAACTCACATGCATTAATTGTAAGTGATCCATAGTGACATGCAAGGCATGCACAAAGTTTAATGGACACATGCATGATGATTTGGACATCTCTAGTTAGAACTAGTACACTTGTAAAAAGCTGGTAGAATTTCATGCATGACAAGTGATAAATGTCACATAGACTCTAGATGTCATTTTGGAATGGATAGATATGGTTCTACCTCGAGCTACCTCAATCTCCATAAATATGTGTAGCTCTCCACACAATCAATGATGAAGAACCAAAGTTTTGTAGCTATCTCATGCCATTTTGGAACTAAACAAATATTGCTTGTTATCTCTCTAGCTCTCTCTCTCTCTAACTCGTGTTGAGACTAATGCTCATACACTGAAATCTTGTATTTTTATTCATTCTTTTGATTCATTGCTATTATATTTAGTTGATTAGCATGCTAGATTGTGGATTGGCCATTTCTTCTGAACTAGATTTTGTTGATCAATCTAGAATCAGGTATAGTGTCAATCACAAAGCTTAATTAAGATTAGTCACTCTTGTGAACATTCCCCACACGTGTGAATTTTGGAAATTTTGTCAGTTACATGCAAGACATGCAAATAGTATAATTTGACACATGCATGTAGTCTTGTAGGCTCATAGTTGAGAAATTGGCATTTGGACAAAGTAGGTAGGAGTTAGGTGCAATTTCAGCATGCAAGCTGTTAGGTGTCAATATGGTAGTAGTTTACACTTGATTAGGTGTAGGGAATGCATTGAATGCAAGGAGTACCATGATTTTTGGCTCTCCTATATATGTACATATCATTCTCATTCATATGTAATGATGAATCAAGCTTGGTAATGCCATAATGTCAAAATTGTATCTCATGTTATTTTGCTTGTTTTGATATTCTCTCACTAACTTGAGTAGAAGGCATTCTTCATACATTATTTTGGTTATGTATTCTCTCTATTTGTGAGGAATTAGTTTTGCTTTGATCTGTAGCATTCTAGATTGTGCTCTAGCCTCAGATCTATTGGTAGATTATAGGATTGCTCTACAGGTGATCTGTGTGCCACCACAAAACATGGTCAAGATCATTCACACATTTCTTATGGATCCCCACACGTGTGAAGTTGCTAGATTTTTCACAAATATCAGTGGAAACTTCCTATTTCAAGTGCATGACTACACCTATCAAAATTTGAACAAAGCAATAGTGATGGAAATCACGTTCAATCTTTAGCAACTAACTTTGAAAGCACTAAATACTAAGTGATTACGCAGCCAAACATAAGGTATTGAATTCTTAGACAATTTCTATCAATTACAAAAGCAATACAGAGATGCATGCATTCTGACATATACTGAACGCAATAAGAAGATAATATTGATTCAAAAAAACAAAATCAGATGGTAATGAGCGCAAAACAATAGCGGATAGAAACCATGCACTCTAAGTTGTCTCTGAGTAACTGAGAATAAGTCTGATAATAAGCAACTCTGCTGATAAGCAGTAGCGCAATAGCAACTCTAAAATAAATCTCTAAAAGACTGAGCTAGAATGCTCAAGAGAGTTCAAGCTTGAAAGCTTGATAGAGAGCTAACAACAATACTTTCTGATTGTGATTTGGGCCTTTGTTGACATATAGAGTATGAGATGAAGAAATAGACAATTGACTTCTTCAATTATCTTCTTGCAGCAGCATAGTAATAACTTTGGTAAGAGTTAAATCTGAACGTGTTGATATGATCATCACCCAATTCTCATATGTAGAGGGCAAGCTTGAAAGCAATGTCATAATTGTGTCTTGATCATCTATGACTGATCTGATAACGGCCATTTGTTTCAAGAGATTCTTAAACTAGTTAATGTGACTCTGGAAAGAATCACTATTTGACATCTTGAGTGTGAAGAATTTCCTTCGTAGATGTAACTTGGTAGTTACGTCTCTCACATCATATAGTGAGCTCAAGATGAGCCATATTTCTTTCAAAGTTTTGGCTTCAGCTATGTGGCCAATCTGAGTATCTGATATATTGAGGATAATAAGCACAAAAGCTTTACCATCCTTCGATTTCCATTTTGAGCCTTATAAGTCGTCTTCATGCTTTACTTCTGTACCTGTGGCAACATCCCACAACTCATTGGCGATTAGAAAGGTCTTCATCTTCGCTTCTAATATCATAAAGGTAGTAGCAAATTAAAGAATTCACACTGATACCATGTTGGAAAGAGGTGATGATATCAGAGAAAGCAATTCGAAAAAGTTGAAGTAGTGATAGAAATCACATTCAATCTTTAGCAACTAATTTTGAAATCACTAGCAACTAAGTGATTACGTAGCCAAACATAAAGCAATGAATTATCAGACAAATAATAAGAGATTATCAGTTACAAAAGAATTACAGAAATGCATACATAGTGATGTGATACTGAACTCAATAAAAGATAGAATGATTCAGTGAAAGAAACAAATCAGAATGGAAATGAGCACAAAGGAATTGCGGATCAAAGTCGTGTGCTCTGAGCTATCTCTGAGTAACTGTAACTCTATCTGAATTGAGCACTTCTGCTAATAAGAAATAAGCGCAATAGCAAATTCCAAATCAACTCTAAATAACTGAGCTAGAATGCTCAAGAGTGTTCAAGCTTGAAAGCTTGAGAGAGACGCTAACTATGCTTCAATCCGTATTGATAATAACGATTATGATGTAGAAGTATGATCAGCTATTTATACTAAGAAATTAGGTTGTAAATTGCGCCATCTAGTTGGTTGTGATGTGCTGGCACTCGTCTAGTCAGGACTTCCCGAAAATTCACTTGCTGATAAATCAATGCAAGTCGGTGGCTTTTAATTTCAAACAGAACGTTAATTGTCACTCTACATAAACGATCTGTTTTTCGCACAGTTCGCATTTTCCCGAAAAATACGACAGCTGAAAAATGCGAAAAACTAAAGTGTCTGAAGTCTTTGAAGTGGCCGAAGTGACAATAACCACCTATGAACCATTTTCGAGTAGTTCTGCAGACTGTGTAAAAACACAAAGAAAATTGCAGGTCTGGATAATCAATTGGATGAAGATTAAAAGTCGATTAGTCAATTTGTAGGAGAATAGTCCAACATTTGTAAGTACAATGCCTTTTTAAATAGTGTGCACATGTCTCTACATTGGGTCTAGTGTAGTCATCCACATTGCCATGTACTAGTATAGGTGTCAAGACTTGGTCATGTTAGTGACAGTCTTGCCATTTAGGCTGCCCTCTAATGTACTATCTATTTCTTAGTTTTAAGGATAAAAACTTGAGCACAATATAAGCCTTCCTTGAGTGAATTTTGGTGCTTATCTCTATGTTAGAATGCCAAACCAATTCTTGCTATTTCTCTGATGGGTGGAACATGTGGGTGAGTAGAGAATCACATATTTGTGACCACAATGTACAAAATAAAAACTTGTTGTGGTTATACTTTGTTTCCTAGAGAAATGTGTCACATAAGCATACTGTGAAAGTACTGTACTTTAGGACCATAAATGGATCTACAAAAGATCCACAAGAGTGATTGGATGCTTGCTTAACAATCTATAAAAAACTAGACACAAAAAAGTTGATCTAGATTGGCAATTTGACAAACAACAAGCATTAACAATCAAAAGCATTGAGAAACATTGAAATCCGAGCCCACACGTGTGTACTACAGGCTGTAGTACGGCCTTCAACCTGAAAAACAAGTACAAATTGATTTGGTTTCATTTGGATCACAAAAACTCAATGTACATAGTAAACTAGCTTGAGATTGCCAATGAGCTCCAAAAATTTTCTATCTTCTCACTATGGAGAGAGGGAATACATAGCAAATTCGACTTCCTTCTTGAAGTTAGGTGGATTTCCAGCATGTAATAAGGAAGTTAACTCACTCTCCTTGACTAAAAATGAAACCCTAGTCTATTTCCTAGAGTTATGCTTGGTAGGTAGCTAGTTGGTCAAATTTTCACCTTAAACTTAGGTGTAGGTCCTATAAAGTAGGGATGACCACCAAATAGACATGACCAACTCTCTTGACTTGACCTAACCTACGTTAGGATGGGTTTCCCATGTAGCATCATGGCCTCACATGTGTGGGACCCACTTGTGTACACAATTTACACTATTCTACATGGTTTTTGATCAAGCTAGATTTGCCAATTTTTGGCAATTCTTCACACTCCTCCTCAAATTTAGCTTGATCTATTTACAACTCTCTTGATAGATCAATGAAAGATTTTAGAAGTGTCTAAAAAATCCAGCTACAAAGAAGGAACTTTCGAGACTCCAATAGAGAATGATGTCCATGAAGGATCTTTCACCACCTCTTAGAGGATCCCTTACAAGATGTTCCATAAATGTGTCTATATACATGTAGCACACTTCAAAACTAAACATCATGCCAAGCATGGATTCCAAGGCATTTTGTGCACTTGAAGATACATCAATTAAAATATTAAGTGCATAAATAATGTTGCCAAAGACAACTTGTCTTGCTTGATCCATTTGATTGAGCCTAGATGGCTCCATCTTGATACTCAAGGTTCTTCTTGGAGTCCTCGGGTCTTGAGCTTGCTCCTCCACTTGACTTGACTCCAAAACATCAATGAACTGAACAATGTGTTGATCCAAAGGTGCTTCTTCAAGTTTACAAATCTTCCACTCTTGAAAGATCACATTTCCACCATTGACAAATTCTTTGGTTGAAAACGAGTAGATTCTACAATCTCTACTTGAAGAGCAAAACACTACCATTATTCCTATCATTGAAATAGGATAATCTTTGGTCCTTACATTGGAATGATCATGCTCAAAGCATGTGGACCCAAAGATTTCCAATACAAATGATGTTTCATCTTTTATGACACTATTCAAACTATTACAAAAATAGTTATCCAATGAAATTGCTTTATCAACAACAAATGTAGATTTCAAAGCATCCCATTTCATTGTCTTGTCATACAAAGTAATAAACACCATGAATCTTAAAGGTAAGAAACAAGTCACCTCATGTCTACTAATACTTTCCATAAAGTATTCAAAGATAGTAGACTCTCCAATGCTCACCACCCTTGCAAGATGCACACTTGAATGGACAATTTGCATGCAATTTGATGACTCGGACATTGTCATTGAGGACTCCCTTGGAACTCTCATGCTTTGAGGCTGATCCTCAAGATCTTCCTCCTTTTGATGCTCCTCCTCAATGCAAGCAAAATCACACTTTGCCAAGATCTCCTCTTGAGTGATCTCCTCCTTTGCCAAGCTCATTCTTTCAAAAGCAACACTAACTTCCAACTTAAACAATCTTCCATGTTTAAATCCCTTTGCAGTGCAAACATCATTCTTCAAGATGAAGCAAACACCATGCTTAAAGTGGACATCCAGACCACTTTCTAAGAGTAGACCAACACTAAGCATATTCTTGGTGATTGATGGTACATAAAGGACATTTTCTAGATCCATGCATTTTGAGGATTCTAGATACAAAGAGATGGTGCCAACACCATCTATCCTACACTCTTCATCATTTGCAGTAAAGACAAACTTTTTAGCATCATTGAATGAGTGTAAGGTTGAGAAAAAGTCCTTCTCACAAGACATGTGGGAGCTAGCCCCACTGTCGATCCACCAATTGTCTCTTGAATTGCTATTGCTTGTTGGTGAGGATGTAGATGCCATCAAGAATACATCTACTTCATCCTCCTCCTCCTCCTTTGCAAGGTTTCCTTGTTTGTCCTCCTCCACTTGTGCTCTTAGCCTCTTGTGGCATTCAGATGCATAATGCCCCTTCTTTCCACAAAAGAAGCATTTTTGCTTTGACTTGTCCTTTGAGCTTGATGCATCATCCTCTTCTTTGGCCTCCTTTGGATGCTTCTTCTTTCCATTGGTCTTCTTTTTGCCCTTGAATGAGAAATTGGCTTTCTCATCACCATCCTGCAACGACAAGGAACTCATCCTAGATTTTGCATGGAGCATCCTACACTCTTCAGCCACTAATACACTGTGAAGTTTTTCTATAGTTGGCAAAGTGTCTTGGATGGCAAAACTTTGGACCAAATTTGCAAAGTCATCTCCTAGACCATTAAGGACAATTTGTACAAGCTCTCCATCATGAATCTTCTCTCCAATGGAAGCCAACTCCCTATTTAGAGACTTGATTCTGAGTACATAATCCTGTGCACTCTCCTCACTTCTCCTCATGCTTTGTAAAATTTGATTTCTAAGCATAAGAACTCTAGAAGTGTTGCTAGACTCATAGATTGATTTTAAAGACTCCCAAGCCTCTTTAGCATTAGTACAAGCTGATACTTCTCTCAACAAATCATTGCTCACATTCATCTTCACACAATGAAGTGCAAGCCTAGATCTCTTCTTGTATCTAGCTAACTCCTGTGCACCTAGAGGTTCATCTTCATCTTCAATCAAGAACTCATAAAGATCTTGGAGCACCAAGAGTGACTCCATTCTAACCTTCCAAATAGCATAATTTGTAGAATTCAATCTCTCACTAGCTTCTAGAAGGTATGCTCCAGCAGATTCCATTTTACTAGTGACTTCTACAAACAAGAAATAGATTTGATTGACTTGAAACTCACAAAGGTCTCACACTTGCAGTGTTTCACTCAAATTTGATTTCTAATCCAACAAATGGACTTATAATCACAGTTCTATCACTCCCTCACAAAGCTGGAATGAAGATAAGATGAAGTGAAAACTACTTTCAAACAAATCTTGCCAAGAAATGGATTTGATTGTCTCTAGAAACTCACTAAGGTCTCTCTCTTGTAGTTTTTCACTCAAATTAGATTTCTAATCCAACAAATGGACTTATAATCTCAGTTCTAGCACTCCCTCACAAAGTTGGAATGAAGATAAGATAATGTGAAAGCTACTTACAATCAAATCTTGCCAAATTTGGCTATTTTTGGACAAAAAAATGACTTAATCTCTTTCTTCCTTCTTGGTGTACTTTCAAGACCTTTTTTAAACCTTAATAGGACTTGAACTCAGCCTAGATTAATTAGATTCCATGAAAAAAATTCAAATCTAATCAATGGCAAATGATCTTGGTAGATTATCCTAGGATCACACCAATAGCTCACAAATTGATTTTTTTTGGATCAAATGAATACCATGCATTAAATTCAGGTTCAGAGGTGCCCACACATGTGGACAGTACGGATTTGGACCCCTACCAAGTTTGGGATCAAATCTCCTCACCAAAATCAAGATTCTAGCTTGCCCTCTCAATACTAGTTTTTAGCACCAAAACTTGCTAAAAATGGATTTGCATTAGATCAATGGCTTATGCTCTTGTACTTGGCTCTGATACCATGTGAAAGTACTGTACTTTAGGACCATAAATGGACCTACAAAAGATCCACAAGAGTGATTGGATGCTTGCTTAACAATCTATAAAAAACTAGACACAAAAAAGTTGATCTAGATTGGCAATTTGACAAACAACAAGCATTAACAATCAAAAGCATTGAGAAACATTGAAATCCGAGACCACACGTGTGTACTACAGGCTGTAGTACGGCCTTCAACCTGAGAAACAAGTACAAATTGATTTGGTTTCATTTGGATCACAAAAACTCAATGTACATAGTAAACTAGCTTGAGATTGCCAATGAGCTCCAAAAATTTTCTATCTTCTCACTATGGAGAGAGGGAATACATAGCAAATTAGACTTCCTTCTTGAAGTTAGGTGGATTTCCAGCATGTAATAAGGAAGTTAACTCACTCTCCTTGACTTAAAATGAAACCCTAGTCTATTTCCTAGAGTTATGCTTGGTAGTAGCTAGTTGGTCAAATTTTCACCTTAAACTTAGGTGTAGGTCCTATAAAGTAGGGATGACCACCAAATAGACATGACCAACTCTCTTGACTTGACCTAACCTACATTAGGATGGGTTTCCCATGTTGCATCATGGCCTCACATGTGTGGGACCCACTTGTGTACACAATTTACACTATTCTACATGGTTTTTGATCAAGCTAGATTTGCCAATTTTTGGCAATTCTTCACACATACTACTCAAATTCAGTCCTTTTCTCATTCCTAGAACACATCCACAAAAAGTATTTTATGTATGAATACATTCTATTGATTCAGAATGGATTGATTGGTGCACATCAAAAATTGCTCTATAGTGCTCTAGTAAATAGCAAGTTATTTAACATTTTGTTTCATTTGCACAAGAATATGAGTTTGACTCCAATATGCCACAAAAATGACAACAATCAAACAAAAAAAATGGGCACTTTGATATAGAAAGCAAAAGCTTAGTGTTGATAACAAATGTTTCTTATGCAATTTTATGCATCTCTATAGTTTGAGCTATTCTTCTTTGTCAATTAATCATGTCATAGAATTTCAAAATCTACTTAAAATTGGAAAGCTGGAGTAGCTCAGTTGGTTAGAGCGTGTGGCTGTTAACCACAAGGTCGGAGGTTCAAGCCCTCCCTCTAGCGATACAATATATCATCACACAAAGTTTTTATACCATTTGCAACTATGAAAGGTATAACGTATTAGGAAACCCATTACTTGCATCTACTAAGATACAATGTTTTCAAATAGAATATTCATTCTATTGTATTCATTCAAGTGTTTCTAGTGAATGTGCACTCTTTGGCTTTGCTACAATAGCAATCTCTATCATAATAATCTCTGAAAAATTATAAGATGATGTGTATTTTCTATGGTTGAGCTGAAAAATGTGTGGTTTTTTGTTTTCATTTCCAACATACATGAAAATTTGATCGTAATTTTCAAATTGCTTTGTTTTACGCAAAGCTCAATATAAAGTCCTTTTTTAGCTCAACTACATGCGAATTTCCTTATGCCTTTCAAATTTTTACAAGTATGAAAATGTGAAACTTGAAGATAAAATTTGAACAAGTTTTGATACCTTACAAGCTAGAGTAACTCATTTGATTAGTGAATGTATTTATTAACTAGATATTTCAAGGTTCATCCCCCCTAGTGAAGAAAAAAAAAACATCAATAGATTGTATCCCTCTACAAAACACATTGATTGGCTATTGATATCAGTTTTACTTTTTTATACCAACTACCAGTGAAGAATGTTTTACAATAAACTTCAACAATCTTGTTTGTTAAGGATGTATCTTCCTAATGTGTTTGAAAAATGAATGTATTTGTTGCATTTATGTAGTACTATCTCGATCGTATATTGTTCTTCATTGATGTGAAGCATTATATCCATTGAATTCCCATATACTTCCTAGTTGTATTTTTAGTTTTTATGGCTCAAAGTATGCTAAACTGAAAAAATTAGTTACTAACATGGGATTAGTTACATGATATACATAAAACCATACAAAATCTGTATGTTACAAAAGAAAAATGCATTCACAAGGTCCAACAATAAAATTGTACTAAGTTTCACATTGATAAATCATAGAAGATCAACATTTGTTACAAACAAAGAGATCTAATTTCATAAACTATATTGATACTACAAGGAAGTCATTAGCATGTTTAGTTTTGCAAGCCTTATAATATAATGTTTGTTTATGAATTTGAGAGAAATGTGCCAATAAATACTAGATTTCTATCCCATCTCAGTTGAAGCTTTGCTTGGCCTATTTTTACTTTTTTTTGTTGCTGGCCCTATATGAGAGGATGAGGCTTTCCTCTTCTAAGATGTTGCTTGTGTAGTGTCTTGTGTTGTAGGTTGGGTTGGAGACTTGGTTGTCTGGTCTACAGGTTTCTCCCATGTTTTGTCAGTTAATAGCAAATTTGCTCTCATGTGTGGATGGTGATTGAGTTGCTGCAATGTGATGTCCATCAGAAGATAGCCCAAGTATGTTGTGGCTTGCTTGGTTCGAATGCAGTCATGAAGGTAATTTGACACAAATTGGGCCCAATCATAGAGATTCTGATTGTGCAATCTAGATTCGGCCATCATATGGAACAACGTCATAAGGATACGTTTGATCAGAGACCTATGGCATTGTGTATATCGTGTGATATATGCACAAGTAGCAATTAATTGTTTATCGTTGATGGCGTTGATAAGGTAGCCATCCTTGTTCCTTCATTTGTCCACTGATAGATCGATAAACTTGAAATATGTCGTCGATTCAATCTTCTTGAGAGTTCTGGTGACTATGTTTGGTCCTCTTGGGAAACCAAGTACATGAAGGTTAGCTCCAGAGATGGGTATGACGAACATAGTGCTCCTGGTAGGAGGTAATATGAATCGGAAAGATCTGTTAGTCTAGTTATACTAGGCATAAGCAGGAGTAATAGGAACGGGCTTTGATAACCATTAAAAGGAGGTAGTTGGAATTCTATTTTGGTGAGGAACTAGTGTGCTTCTTGGTACCAATTTGTCATCTCAGCAGTATCAAGTGTGCCCATAGTGATGTCTATTTTCTCATATTGTTGATCTCTAGAACCAGAAGGGGAAATGACAAGCATTGTTTGTATTTACTATGGTATGGAATGTTGCTTGGTTGAGACTTGTCAAGGTTTTGGAATGCTATTCGATCGAGACTGAATGTAACAAATTGAGGTTTGTTCGGTCGAAACACTATTGAAGCTCTATTCGGTATAGACAGATTGAAAACAAGGTTTGAATAAGTAAGAAGGTGTCTGTTTGGTCAAAAGGTATACGTGACAGGTGTTTAGGTCGTGGTTGATTTGGAGTCACTAGTTTATGTGGAAGAATTGGGTGTGAACAGTGTGGAGTAATGTTTTTTTATAGGATAATAATGTTTCTTGTCAGCAGTGTACTAGTAGCAAGTGTGATTGCAAGCTTCAGTATCACTACCCCTCAATGGCCTTGCCTTAGCAAGATTTGACAATCTGTTGAGTGTATGAAGCACTTGCACATTAGGTTAATGCCACTCAGAATCTGTAATGGATGGCTGGACATGGTGTTTACTTATGTTGATCAGTGATCAAGAGCAGTTGTCATGAACAAAAAATCACCAGAAAGGAGGTTGTATGCACAAAGATCGCCAGTAACATTCACTATAAACATCAAGAACTTGCAGTTTGTTGAGGTGCAACTGATTTCATTCTGGGCCTCTTTATGCACTGTGTAGAGTGCTCGATTCGGTCTGGTGAGTCAATCAAGTTTTTTAACTTGTGATGCGGTCAAGATGTCTTTGTTGAAGATCCGATCGAGATTGTACTGGTGGAAATCCAGTCGAGTGGTATCAGTTGAAAATACAGTCGAGATTGTACTAGTTGAAATCTGGTCGAGTTGGTATCAGTTGGAAATCTGGTCAAGATGTCTTCATTAGAGATCCGGTTGAGATTGTACTAGTGGAAATCCGGTCGAGATTTCAAGGTCATAATGTTGATGAAGTTTTAGTTGGATTTGTGTTTCCAATGACCAAATGTGTCTGTGGATGAACAAAAATGGTATCTCTGAATATCAGATAGAATATAGACTCTAAAAAGTGGAAAAACTTAATTTTTGAAGCTGTACCGGATGATGTTGACCTTGAACACAATAAAGAAAAATTAAAAATTAAAAACTGGGAATTAAGAATAAAAATAAGAATAAAATGAAAAAATAAAAGGAAGGTAAACATCAAAAGGAAACATGAAAATAAAGAAATAAAAAATAAAAGAATGAGCATGTTTTTTTTTTTTAAAAAAATGGGGTCAACAAAGAATAACTCTTTGTAGTACCTCCGTAGGATGACCGCCATTGATGACAGTGTCAAGGAGTACTCTATCAAGTGTTTCTAACTGGACCTTTATGTAGATCTTCATTACATAAATGACGATCGTGCCAGGCTTTTTGATGAAGTTTGTTAACTAATTGTGCATGATACAAGATGACACGAGTCTCGCACAATTGGGCTAACATTAATAGCTTGTTTTGTACCTCTTGTTCGATTGCAACTTTCTTGCATAGATCAGTAGAGAAAGCTTGCATGACTTGCAAGGAAGGAACTAAATTACTGCCTCTTGACCATAAATGAGGTGGAAGGGTGTGATCCAACCAATGACCTTCTTGGGAGTGGTACGATATGCCCAGATAGCTAAGATCAACTTGGTTTCCCAATCTGATCTACTTGTTTGTCAGAATCTTGTAGATGGTCTTGGTAGTAGATTCTGCTTGGCCATTACATCAGGGGTAGTACAGGGTACTTTTGCGATGGACAACAAGGTAATGGTGTAAGAGATTGTCAACCACTTTATTTAACAAGTGTGATCCTCTGTCACTAACAAGCTCTATAGGAAATCCAAAATGCGTATTGATGTTTTCATATAGAAAATGTGTGATGATCTTCACATTGGCGTCCTTTGTGGCTCTAGCCTCAACCCATTTGGTAGCGTAATATGTGGCAATAAGGATGTAACAGGTTTGAGTGTTTTTGGCTATTGGGCTGATGGGCCTAACAAAGTCTATACCCCACTTATGGAGAGCTTCGTCTTCTATTATGGGAATAAACTTAGAATTTGCTTTGAACAGGAACACAGATCATGCTACATAGTAACACAGACAAAAAACACTCTCCACAACAAGCTCACATAGTAACTGTATTTCTCAAAATGAAATTACACTGTACATATAGTTGTTCACTAAAGCAACCCATGCATGACCCAGGTTGCCATTGGTGGGACGCGTGTCCTGTCGACTTGCCTCGTGGTGAGGCCAACTGATCCTTATCAACTGATAGGACCAACAATACAGTAGCACAATGATTTTACTTTAATTCTAACTCTCTCCCTTAAAGTAGAGTCTACTTTTTATACAGTCATATACATGGCTTTAAAGTCAACAAACTTTAAGTACAGAAAGCTTTGATCTAAACTTATTAAACTTTTCTCCAATAAGTGGCTTAGTGAAAATATCAACTAGTTTTCTTCTGTACTACAATGAACAACATGAATTTCACGACTCAGCAGTCTCTCACGTATAAAGTGATACTGAATCTCAATGTGTTTGGTTCTCGCATGGAACATTGGATTCTTTGCTAGCTGAATGCCACTCTGGCTGTCGCTATGTAACATCGTGGGATTTTTCTGCTTCATGCCAACTTCTTCCAAGATTTGTCTCAACCATATAGCTTCATGTGTTGCACTACACATTGCCTTATACTCTACTTTTGTGGTGGAAAGAGCAATTGTACTTTGCTTCTTACTAGACCAGGAAAAGCAACTGCCACAAAGCTGGAATACATACCCTTTGGTGGATCTACGATCATCATAGTCACTTCCCCAATCCACATCCACATAGCCACACAACTCAGGTAAACCCTCGTGCTTCCTGTAAATCAAGCCATAATCTGAAGTGCCTTTTACATAATGCAAAATGCGCTTAGCTGCCTTCCAATGCGTTTCTGTAGGTGCTGTCATAAACTGACTTACAATACCAACAACATAGCATATATTTGGTCTAGTCGTGGTAAAGTAAATCAAGCTCCCTACTAATTGTCTATACATCAGTGTAGCATCAAATGACTATGACTCATCAAGCTTAGAAAGCTTTTTACCTGGTTCAATAGGAGTATTCACTGGTTTGCAATCCTGCAACCTAAAGCTGTGCAGCAACTCTTTGACATACTTTACTTGTGTTAAACCCACTTCGTGTCCTTTTTGCCACACCTCTACTCTAAGGCAATAATGCATCAGACTGAGATCTATCATCTCGAATTGTTCCATGAGATCTTTTTTGATCATGTCTATCATCTCTTGATTATTTTTCGTAATAATCAAGTCATCAACATAAAGAGCAATCAAAGCAACCATACCATCAAAGCATAAGACATATAGATTTGGATCAAAATGTGTTCTCACCATCCCCTTTGAATGAAAGTAGGCATCAATCTTGCTATACCATGCACGTGGTGCTTGTTTAAGTCCATAAAGCGCTTTCTTCAAGTGATATACTTAATTTTCCTGTCCCTTCGCTACAAAGCCTTCAAGTTGATCCATGAACACTTCTTCTTCTAACTCACCATCTAGAAATGCAGATTTCACATCCACCTGATGCAAAGGCCAACCAAAATGTGAAGCTAAAGCAACAAGTAGGCATAGTGTATTCCACTTACATACTGGTGCAAAAAGTCTCCTCATAGTCAATGTCTTTACTTTGTGCATACCCTTTGATCACCAATCTTGTCTTGTGCTTTGCTATCTTCTATCTGCATGATACTTAGTCATGTATACCCATTTGCAACCAATGGGTTTCTTGCCAACTGGTGGTTCTACTAAGTCCCATGTGCTATGCTTAGCAATTGACTCCATCTCCTCTCCCATGTGCTATGCTTAGCAATTGACTCCATCTCCTCTCCCATGGCCTTGACCCAAATGTCATCATTCTTCGCTTCACCATAAGCCGAAGGTTCTTTGCTTTGAATAATACTAGATAAGAGAGCATAATTTGCTTCATACCTTTCAGGTTGTGTCTTCTCTCTTGTTGATCTTTGTAGCTCTCCCTGGCTAGATGATCCTGGAAAGTCATACATGTCGTAGCTCTCCAACAATCTTTCAAACCACTTAGGGAGCTTCCTGTTAGATGATCAGATTCCTGGTGAAAATGTATCCCACGGTACATCCTTCTCCTTGCGTTTGTCACCTGCAACTTCAAACCTTCTTGCACCAAAAGGTTTGTCTCTACCTCTCCAACCGGTCTCTTGAGGTTGAGTAGTAGTATCTTGAGATGTATCCTCATATTCATCACTCGGAAGGTCAATGAATGGATCATCATCAGGAGGTATCCTCACTATACCATTTTATGCTATTCCTCTCACAAACATCTGATAGGGTTCTGCAATGCTGCACAATGCATTGTGCACTAGCTCCACATCACGTATGCGCTCACCAATAGAATGTAGTTCATCCCTCATTGTCTTGATTCTTGTCATGTACGTCTGAATGTGCTCTCCTTGCTCCATTCGGGCACTATTCAACTTTGACTTCAGAAACATGATTCTAGATGGATTTGACGTCTCGAACTGCTCCTTTAGCACATCCCATGCCTGTCTAGGTGTAACAGCATCACAAATGTGGGTAATGATGTGATCCTTCACTGACAAGTTAACGAAGGTCAAAGCTTTCCTCATCTTTTTGTCAAACACTTTGATATCCGCTTCATTTAACGGCCTTCTCTCATCACCTCTGATGACTTCCCACACGTCTTTCTCCATCAGTATGCTTTTCATTTTGAATTTCCATTGTGCATAGTTGAAAATCCCGTCCAATTTGCTACTTTCACTCAAAATGGACTCTCCCATGTTTGCCATCACAAAATTGCTTGAAACTTCTACCATAGGCTAAAAACAGTATGCCGAGGCCAACTGTGATGTCAGAAGTTGAGAATAATGACCTGCACTTTTTCCCTTACCAGGCCACTCGCCGCTTTTCCACCAATTTGAAAGCCAAATCGGCATCACCTTCCGAAATGCACTCAGTTGTCAACTCCCAACTACGTGCCCAGTGGAATGGTGAAATCACTTTTGGCGCACTCCGAACACTTTCCCTGCTGCAATCACTCTGTTTTGTTGTACCGTACTTGTAGGTACAGTTCAAGTGCCCTTCATTTGGAGGTTATAGCCTTTTGTTTGGGTCAAAACGGACAAAGGACCCAAAAATAGGGATTTTCCTTGTTTTTGAATTGTTTCTTCACCTTGAAGAAACTTTACACTTCACTTGTGAAGGGACCCAACTCCAATTTCAGTATGAAGATTATTAAAGAGAATGAAGTGCCCCTTGCACTTCTCTGCCCTTCGGGCCCACTTCACTTAAATCCAACGATAGGTTTCAATCTTGTGGTCCAGATGCAATTAATCCTATCCGTCGATAATTGTGAAGATTGCTCTTTTGGACTTCCTTGCATCGGCGCGTCGAACTACACTTCTGAAGTCGCTAGACACGTACAAATGCTAGATGCTCCTCGTGGTTCCTCACGCACGACTTGTCTGCTCTCTCCTTCTCCCTTTTTTTCACGGGTTATAGCTATGGCTGCCAACAGAGAATTGATCCTGCACTCTCACGCTTCCACGGCCAACCACGACCTTCTCTGGTCTGATTTGCACTGCTAGGGCGCCCTCCTCTGGATTTTCACAGCTTCCAAAAAGGTTCAGAATGGAGAGAAATCTCTGATTTTGTGCTTCCAAGCCCCAGACCAAGGTTTTTCACACAAATCTATTCTTGGCTTCCTATTCACAGTGTTCTGACAGGCTTGTTCTCTTTTTCTGAGGTCCTACTGCTTGAACTCTGATGCTTCAATCCGTTTGTCAAACGGTGTCCGATTGAATGCACACTGACTGCAAACACCAAACAGCCTTCAAAATTTCAAAATTCCATTTGTTGAGGTTCTGATTTAGCCGACAACTCTTGTTTCTGAATCCTCACAGTCTCAAGCTCACCAAGCTTTTGTTAAGGGACCAATAAAAACAAACTCTAAGTCTTGTAATAGAATCCACTAGTCTTGATACCAATCAATCGAATTCGTAATTAGTCACTTTCTATTCGTACGAGAATGGTTTCTAATTTTTTTGCCATACATCTTCTGACTGGATTCAATCCTCAGAAGATTCTAATAGTATCCAAAATATCTTATCAATCCTGATTTTAAAACTAGTCCTTCATCTATACACATTACAGGTTCCACCTGGAATCAATGTTATAGATGCTTCCTTTAGATAATCGTTCTATCACCTCACTTCTCCGCCTTTTATTAGGAAACTCCACAAGTTTCAAATAAATGTCACATCACACGAGATATAGCCTAGGAAAAGTCTTAAAGAAGATTTAAACAACGAAAAAAGTTGATAGCATGTGTTGCATCAACATAATGCAAGACTATTAATGCCCCAACACTAATATCAACATAATAACTTATCCAAGATATTTTTCTTTGGTACCTCTTAGGAAACCAACCTAAATAGATCATAAAAGGATTTACGTTTTAGGTCATGCCCTAACATCCTCTTAAGTTCACAGATTTAGAAATTGGAAAGAACGAGTGGAAATCAAAATTCATTCAGAACAAATTTGATTAGAATAATTCTATTAGAAGCTCTCTAGTAACAGGTTGAACTTAATTATTCATGCAACATTAACTATTAAATTGCAAATAATGGCCAAATTGATATCTTTTTTTCCTTCATTCCATAACTTTTTTTAAATTTCAGGACCTTTTGATGGTGCTTTGGCCAACTTTCATGAATTCATGTACACTGGTCACCAATTCACGATTGCCCTTTCATCAATTGAGAAAACGAATGTTTACTTCGGATCCAAAGCAACAATGAAAGCTTACCAGAATTCCACTGGGAATGCAACCTCTTTGTCAGTCTCCAAGAAAATTTCCTTTGCCCAAAGGAAGTTGTTCTTTTAGAAACTGAAGGACCAATAAAATTCATTTTCCATCCGGGACTCATACTAGCGCACAGATTGTAGTAAGCTCAATAAATTGTAGTTTGTTAGTTAGTTGCTTTTTACTTTAGTGGAATTTTGGCTGATCCATTTCTAATGAGAGAGACCCCACAACCCTCGGGAGACAAAACTAAGTCTTCTCTAGTTATGAAAATTGCTACTCAAGGTAATCGGCATGGTTTAATGCAAAAACTTGACAAAACAGAATTCATATAGAGATTATGCTTTTTTCCATGAACCCACATGCTTGCCTAAATGCATTATCAACAAACTGAATCACGCAACAAGAGCAACTAAAACTTGCAATTTAAAACCCTATAATAACTCTCCCAGTCATGGATCTCACTCAACTGTCCTTAAAAAATGAAGCCCAAAATAACTACAAAAATTCTTTTGCATAGGAAAGAGGGAAAAACAATATCCAACCTTTAGGTCAAAAACCATTAACAAGGGCAAAAGCTTTAATAAAGGCCCTCCCACAAATTTTGTTTAACTAGTGCCCCCCCCCCCCCCTTTCCCTCTTCCTCTTTTTCACAAATGTTCATTTCTATTTTCATGTCTTACTTCCATTCAAGCTTTTCTTTGCTCTCACTTTTGTCTAACCATTGCTACTCTTGCCTCAATCACAAAGCAATGACAATCTTGTCCAATGAATAAAAGCTTTGAGAGCAATAACCCTTCAAAAGCAGCATGCACGAGAAGCAAACTAGCAATCCCACTTCTTTATTTTAATATTCATTAGTTAGCTTCAAATTTTAATGTTCCCTATTGACAAGCAATAAGTTGCAAACCCTAGCTTTCAACACCTATTGAATACGGTCAATAGACGGTTCATGTCTGCTTTTGCATGCCATGCAAATTGCTAAAATTCATCATTTCAGATTTTACATCATGCCAAAGCGTTCAACTGATTTGCAATAAGCCCCATTTTCCTGCTCCAAACCTGGAAAGAGAACATAAAGCCGCATGCAAACCAACTATTGAACCAAAAGCCATTCCCAAAACGAAAGCCAGCAAACCACCACAATAGACTGAAAATTTTCATTCCAAACCAAGCCGGAAAAGCATAACTGAATCATCAAACAACCACAAAACAATCTACTAAAATGATTCATCCAAATCAAGGCGAAACACCTACTTGAATGACGATCAATTTATCAGAAACCAATCGATTGTCGACCTCTTGGTACCATAACAAATTCGCTCGTAGTTGTCACTCCCCTAAATTGGTTGCTGTGATACCAATAAAATGTCTCTGAAGACTCGAAATGGAGATAGAGCTCCCCAAACGTAAAGGGAGAATGCAGTAGATGAAACCGTCCCAACCAATCCTAGATCACTGTTGATCCAGCCTTTGAGAAATCCAAGAGTTAGGCAAATCACAACAATATCTAAGCGCTTAAGGATCCGACAACATAATGGCCGTAGACTCTCAATGATCCTCATGGACATGGTTGAGGGTATATATAGAGCATAGAGACTACCCCACCTGCCCATGCACCGAATCCACATCTATCGGATCATGCATCTCCCAGGAATGTCCACTGCATGTAGGTACCCCTAACCCATAGTAGCTAAGACCCATGCAATAGCACAATGCATGTACAATCTATCCCATACTAGAATGCAACACACATGCTAATGTAGGTGGTCACTCGACCCCATGGTCATACTCGACTACTATTCAGGTTAGGTCCGGTCCCTATGTCCAAAGGCACCCCTAATGGTCCAAACCCCCATTAGGGCCATGACGCCCGGATTTAAGGACAAAAGATTCGATTTTTACATGATATCCATTTTTAGTTGGTTTCCAAAATTTACGCATGTGATAAATATTAGTCATGGTCTCCCAAAGGCATTGGTGAGCACCAACAAATTATTGGCCTTTAAAATCATAAATAAGCATATTACATTTAAAGAGGTCATGTTTTTAATTAAATGCATATCACCCTTGATAAAAAGTTTAATTTTAAAAAAAAATTATGTACTTATACCCGGGTTTATACTCGACCGATATCACCCTTGCAATACCTAAGCCGGTTGATACTAGCCACCAATTTATAAACCTGGTTATATGTATACCCGACTAATATCAAAGTTTTTTAAATTGCAATACCAAGGACCCGGGGGTGGTATTAAAAGTCTTAATACCCAACAATGGTATATATCTTTAATCATCAATGTACTTATTATTTTTTTTTTTTTATTTATGACTGCAAAGGGTGAGCTCACAATATAGGCACTCTATAAGATCACCTTCTATTGATAGATTGCATCTTTTGTTATTCTGTTCACAATTGCGTCTGCGGCTCTCGTTGAGAGAGAGAGAGAGAGAGAGCTCATGGCAGGTTGCTCCTCTGCGCTCTCGTCGTGTCTTCTCCACCCAAGCCATTCGTCGTCCTGTCCATCCTTCAACTTTGAAGCTTCAGTGCCCAATCTCGTAACGCCACACTCATGGAGCAGCACCAGCAGACTTATCTCTTCGATAGCATCCACTGCTTTGTTTTCGCACAAATTACGCCTTTCCAAGCTCTCCAGTCAGTCCAGCAGTCTCAAGAGCGGCAGGAGTATAAGCTGCACAGCTGCTCTGGAAGCTCTTGTGTTTGATTGCGATGGGGTGATATTGGAATCAGAGGACCTGCACCGCCTTGCTTACAATGCCACTTTTTCTCATTTCGATGTCCGCTGTCCGGATTCTGAATCGCCCTTGGATTGGAACACGGAATTCTATGATGAGCTGCAAAATCGGATTGGAGGTGGAAAGCCCAAAATGAGATGGTAGTTCCTTCTCTTTCCCACATACGTTTTTCACTCTTTCCTCATGGACGCTCATAACTTCCATTCTTATCGGACAAGTGGCACCATACGAACCTCCTGGTGGCGTTTATTTTGTCAGTTTTTCTTTTGTTTGATTCAATTGGGACAACCATACTTGCAGAAAACGCTGTAATGCATGTGTTTGTGTGGAATTTGTAGGTACTTCAACTTGCATGGATGGCCTTCTTCCACCATATTTCCTGATTCTCCTCAAACCGACGAGGAAAAAGCAATTCTTATCGATACATTGCAGGTACTTGCGTAACTTGGAGTGTTTGGTTTGGATAGTCAGAAAATTTCCTTCCAGTGATTGAAACAAAATAGCAATCGGATGGTTTTTGTTTATCATTGTTTGTCAAGGTGATTTCTTTTAGAGTGCATGAAAATCGCAAAAGCCTCTGTTGTCGGGTTTTAAAATGGGTCAGTTTGTTTAACAAGCAGTCATTCTCGCACTTTTAGTTATTAAAGCATCAGTCTTTCGGCCTGAACAAAGGTGCATTTGAGCTATTGATACGTTTCTAGCTAATACATTCAGATGCTTCGAGAATATTTGACTTCATGGAGCTGCCACCTGTGTTCCAAAAAGCAAGTCAGTTTCACAATATTATGAAATAATTGCAATATTCTGAAGCAGAAATGTTCTTAGTATCCCTATGCACAATATTGCTACTTGTGGAAGGTGTTCCGATTACTTTGTGCTCACATTTGCATCTACAGTCTGGTAAATACTAGGGTGGTTTCAAATAAAAGAGGAGAAAATGAGAGGAGACCCAATTCCTTTTTTCTGAATGGCTGAGGCCCTTGAAGTCTTGACTTTCACACCACTAATATTCCACACAATGTCTACTCGATCTGGATTGAATTGTGATTAAAATTTGAGCTTATTCAGATCGAGATTCGATTTATGTTTTATGTGTTTTTGGAAATAAAACATATAGCCACTGCGTGATCCTCCAAATTCCGTCCCTTTTGCAACTTCAGGTTCCTACTCTACTCCTCTCTAGCAAGTTTCTGCAACCCGGGTTCCTAACCCCTAGGCTTCAAATCCAAAACTGAAAACAATCAATGCTGTAACTTCTATGATCTAACTTGTTTGGAATCTGGATGTACAATGAAATATGATTACACTTATGATCAATAATTGTAATCGATCTTACATATATATGCAACATCGAATTGCATTTTGCGAATCACAATTCATGAACCTCGAGCGATTAGCGAATCTCAATTCGGACCGCAATTCAAAAGTGGGATCCAGAATTGTGGTACAAGTATGATATGTTGTAAGGAATAAGGACTTATGTTATAGTAGTTTGCATTATGTAAAGGTAGTCTCTACCCTCTACGAACAAACAACTACGTATTTATTTATTTGGTTGTAACATATATACACCATAGCTTTGTAATGTTTTTTTTCCATACATCCAATTCTTTGATTGGAAAGTTGAGGTTCAATTTTGAACTAGTTTGAATTGTCGATTTGCACCGACTAATTTGACTCGAATTGGGAACAATATGTGACAGCATGAGGGAGTTTGCTGCTAGGTGGCCTGAATAATTGCCACCATGGTCACTAGAAGATTTGAAGAAGAAGAATGAAATCGAGTTTCACATCAATTCAAAGGAAATCTAAAAGATTTGAATCAAGCAATTTTTTTCCAAGAACTTTTACCCAATCTTTTTTTGTTTTTTTTTTAGTGGCTTTTTTCTAGGGTTTTAGGGGATGTGATCAATCATGAACGTGCCATTGGTGACTTTCCAAAGGCTAGTAGCTACTGCAAATCTATAGAATTTTTCAATCTAAAATTATTATTATACGAGTTATGATTCACAAATAGGTACATTATAATAAATGATAGTTATTAAGTATTCAATTCTCAATATTGAGTATGAAGTAATGAGCTTTGAGCAATGTGTAGTGAGCACTAAGTAGTAATTTTTCAAGAGTGATGAGTTAGGACTCGAGACTCAATTAGTACTTGAACAACATATGTTGGCCCCACCACACTTCCTGATATGGCAAAACATGTACTTGCCTGTCAATGTGTGCCTGCCTTAGAGGTGTCGATGGCATTGTGTCCAAGCAAGAAGACACCAATATGTTCAAAATGTGGTGCTTCCTTGCATCGCTCCAACCATTTGAAATGATGGTACACCTATATCTAGTTCTATAAATCCATTGCCCAAAAACGAATCATAAGTCAACTGTTGTGAGTTATAAGTCATAGTCATACTACATAAGTAAAGCTATTAAAATTGCAACAAGCTCTCTTGTCCTAAGCTGCCCCCTCCCTCCCACTCACAATTGACGTTCAAAATGGTTCTCACCATCTGTTTCCATGTATGGGTCCTAGTCAGGTGAAATGGAGGTTGCACAAAAGCATTGCCTAAAAACAATTGCGGGTACCTCTTTGTTCGTTTGTTGGAAGGAGGTCACAAAGTCGTCCTTGCCCGTGACCCATCCACGGCCCCTCCAGGGTGTAGGGCTTGCCATGGACGACGAACCAATGCTACCATTGCCACTATACCACAACTCACCCTGAGCTACAAGTTACAACCTCTCCTTGAGAGGACATGAAGTGGGAGCTACATGCGGTTGTAAGGTGGAAGGCCCATCTACATCTGTTGACAGTTCAAACAATGCACAAATCACAATGACAACATTGAGCAAGTACTAAGTTTTAAGTTGCAAGTAGCTACTAGCAAATTGAAGTACTTAGTACTAGTTAGTTATTAGTAGCAATTTGCAGTGCTGAATGCAGTATATAGCTATAATTTATTATAACTTAATGTTAGCTAATAGCTATTAGTTACTTAGAAGTTAGAACTTAGTACTGACATGATGCATTTCGCAATGGGTATTTAGCGATTGGAATTTATTTGAAGCTCACCTCTAATGGTTGAAGGACCAGCCTAAGCCCTACCCCAAACCCTAAATTCTAATAGTTAATAGGTATTAGGATCTCATATTTCTACCCTAAGCGCTATTCCTCTCTCCTATCTCTGCTCATGTACCCCCTCTCCTATCTCCCTTGGCCCTGTTTTTCTCCTCTGTGATCTATCTACTAACACCCATTTATTTTGTAGAAACACTAACTGATCCACCCAACCTTGCCTACTCCCTGATATGGAGTAAGCCCCTC
This sequence comes from Diphasiastrum complanatum, assembly GCA_029204225.1. Classification (NCBI taxonomy): domain Eukaryota; kingdom Viridiplantae; phylum Streptophyta; class Lycopodiopsida; order Lycopodiales; family Lycopodiaceae; genus Diphasiastrum; species Diphasiastrum complanatum. The sequence goes on from MU833155.1 coordinate 24,337, forward strand.
CTAGCCCAGTGTGAGGACTGGTAGCATGCATACTGCCAAGTGTCGGCCACGTGGCACTAACGTGGCCGACTACGTGGACAGGGTCCCTATGCTGTGTTAGGCCCGCCATGGCTATGGACCGTGCCGGTTTCTAAAAAGTTTCTGATTGCTTCAACTTTTTCTTGTTTAAACCCTACAGCTGTGGGTGAGCGTGGCTGAAAACCATACATCAGCATAAATGGGCTGTATCCCGTACCTGAATGTTTGGTACTGTTATAAGCAAACTCTAATATCGAGAGATACTCCTCCCAATTAGTCTGCTTTTTGCTGATGTATGCACGAAGCATATCCTCCAGCACTTGATTTACTCTTTCTGTTTGACTGTCCGTCTGTGGATGGCGTCTGTGGATGGTTAATGGTACTCATATTTAGTTTAGTATGGAGATGATGGAATATTGCTCTCCAAAAATTTCCATTAAACTTACTGTCCCAATCGCTAACTATGCCGGAAGGTAGACCGTACAATTTAAATAGCCCATCTATAAACAACCTCGCTAACTCTGGAGCTCTAACGGTTGTTTTAGTCGGAATAAAGTGAGCCATTTTAGTCAGACGGTCAACTGTGACCCATATAGCGTCATTACCCTTTTGGGTCTTAGGCAGGTTTACTATAAAATCCATGGAGATACTCTCCCACTTACCAGCTGGTATATCTAAGGGCTGTAACAACCCTCCTGCCTTCAAACGCTCTACGTTATTAACCTGACATTTCTGGCAACTGGTTTCATATTGTTGGACGTCCTTTTTCATGCTGGGCCAAAAAAATTGCCTACGAAGAAGCTCATAGGTCTTTTGAATGCCTGGGTGCCCCACACTAGGACTGTCATGACACTCATATAGGACCTGCTGCTTATAATCCTCTGAATTGGGGACACATACTCTATCTCTATAGAGCAAGTACTCATCCGAATGGAATACTGTTTCCATTTGAATCCTTGAGTCAACTGACCCTCAACCACTGCGGTTCCCTTGGGTAAAACATGCTCTGAGTCCTCAATGTCATCCGACGTATACTCGGACTCATCATCCTCAACGGAAGCTGCCGTATTCTTGGATGAACTGGCACCAGCCTTAGGAACTGGTTCTGGAGTCTGTAACTGTCTGCTCTGGACTGAGCTCCAGATAGTAGAGAAGTAAGCATCACGCTGGCACTTCCCTCTGAAGGACTCGAGTAACTCACTACGAATCTGAGTAAAACTGAGCTCGTTTATCTTAGGCATTCTACTAAGGGCATCTGCTACTGTGTTGAATTTCCCCCGTCTATATCTGATAGACATATCAGACTCTTGCATTAACTCAGCCCAACGAGCTTTTCGACCTCTGAGCTCAGGCTGATTGCAAAGGTATGTGAGGCTTTCATGGTTTGTCAAGACCTCAAAGTTGGCACCATACAAATAATGCCTCCAAGTCCTAAGGGCATGTACTATGGAGAAGAGTTCCTTTTCACAGGCACTGTGCTGGTTCGAGTTTTTTACTCTTGAACGCTACTAGTCGTCCATTCTGAGTTAGTATAGCACCAATCGCAAAGTCGCTGGCATCTATTTTGACCACAAATGGCTGATTGGGGTCGACGACTTTTAGAACTGGTGCAGTAGTTAAGGCTGTTTTGAGAGCATCAAAGCTCTCCTGCTGTGCGGACTCCCATTTGAACTCCTTTCCCTTCCCCTTAAGAAGATTTGTCATAGGAACCGCTATCTGAGCATATTCTTTGACAAATCGTCTATAATCTCCCACCAAACCTAGAAAGATCTGTAGCTCTAAAATATTCTGAGGTCTCAGCCAACTGAGTATGGCTTTAACCTTACTGGGGTCCATCTTAATCCCATCTGCTGAGATAATGTTACCCAAATAAGCTACTTCTTGAACAAAGAATACACACTTAGGTTTCTTAGCATAAAGCTTATGCTTTCTAAGCAGTTGAAACACCTTTCTAAGGTGTTTAAGATGCTCCTTCCTCGTTTTACTATAGACGAGGATGTCATCTAAAAAATCATGCTCCCCTTGCAACTGGATCTCTTTTCCATTACGCTGAAAGCTAAGGATGTTCTCTTGATAATTTCTGTGGAGGGAAGGCCCTAAGCCAGTCTCTCCGAGAACAAGGTCTGTACGATCCAGGTGCATTATCTGAAAGTTAATTTCATCTTGATACCCCTGAATATCAAGATTTTTTTTTTACTTACCATAGTTTCCCAAATTTTCTTGTCTTCACCCTTGGCTAAAGAAACTATGTACCTATGCTGACTAGGTACCTCTGGAAGTCTGGGTGTAGTTGTTGAAATTATGGGTTGCTTCATCATCAACCATGACTCTTACTGACTGGTTGCAAATTTTACCATGCATACGTACTAGGTCATGTGGCCCAAAGCTGAAGGATTTCGCTAGCATTGCAGAAGTTAATTGGCAACAGTGTTCATGATCTCCATGAAACACTCTTATCTCGGAAGCTGCCGAGTCACTTGGGAAGCTTACAGTCTGAACAAGATGAACTTGTTTTTTATCTTTTTTATCTTTTTGAAGAATGGCCCCTTGGGACACTGTCTGACTGTGTGACCCTTGCCCATACACACAAAGCACAAACGTTCTTGTTTGGCTTTCTCAAAATCTTCTGGTTTTAAGGGCTGTATGAGTGATGGATGTTTCTAAGGAGCTTCATTAACTGTTTCTTCTTTCTTTCTTCTTAAAAATTTCTTTTTAAATTGAAAGTCTTTCTGAGGAGGCTGCTTAGAAAAGGATTGTTGTTTCGCCTTCTTCCTACCCACTGAATCATCATAGATTTGGGCATATCTGAGAGCTTGCTCTAAGGTAGTAGGCGAGTTTCTCTGGATCTACTTTGTATTCATCGAAGCCCACAGACCTACCCTCTGACTTTTTGATGGTCATCCATAGTTTTTATCTTTAATATGACCTCTTGATACTGCGAGGTATACTGTATTAAGGATTTGTCCATTATTGTTCTCTCCTAGGCTTCCCAGGCTCTATCAAGTTTATCTATAGGTAGAAACTCTCGTAGGAACTACCCACATTGAGGGCAATGTTTTTGTTAGCCAAGGAATGTTTTAAACATAAGACACCAGAGCATATTCTGGGCACATGACCAACTCATTTACTTTCGAATCCATTAGTGTTTCAAGGGCCCTTTTTGTTATTATTGATGCATAGGGTTTTTGGCCCTCTTAGAAGGGGTGCAGACCAAGTCACTATTAGGTAGTATAAATAGGAGTACTTTCATTCATTAAGTATGTTATAGGTTACTCTTGAGTCCTATGTGGGTGGCTTACTGCTTTTCATTGTAGGGATAACGCATTGACAATATTTGATGTTCTTTTAGTAATCTTAATTGGAGGATCCTATTTGCTTTTTTCATCTTTAATGGTCTATTTTTTCTAGTCTGATGCCAAATTTGTGATTGCATTCCCAACACTTGGCCACATATCCAAAGTGAGACAGAGCTATAACTTATTGAAATATTAGTGGAGACTACTTGTTCTTAACTCCAGCAAGTGTCCTATTGGCGAAAACCTTAGGGTTGTGTAGCTTTGTATTTTATTTTGGCGCAAGCTCATACTATCAATAGCACTTTTCCCACGTGTATTATAAACTAGCATAATAATGTTTCACCATAGTTATTGATCCACAACATGCTAGCGAAAATGTGAATGCATCCATATTTAATCTTTGACAGTTGAGATGATGCAATCGCTTAGATTTAGGGATTCTTGCAAATGGCTTTCATGAAAGATGATAGCGTATTCTTCTTTCTACTCATTTCATGATCTCATGGGATACAACTGCTTGACCATGTTTGTAAAAGATGTAAATTTCACACCCATAATTAGGTGAGAGGTGTTCTTTACTTTTGGGTATCATCATATTTCTGATGTATCGTGTTGTGATGTAATGTCGCTGTTTGCCTCATGAATTAGGCATTGTGCTTGGTACACACAAGACGCTTTGTGATCTAGATTTTTGATATAGGATGCTTTTCTTTTAGAATTTCTTAAGTTTCATGAGTTTTTCTGATTAGGTTTGACAAGCTTCTAGACATCTATGGATTCCTTTGCCTTGTAGTTTTATTCTAGTCTTCATCATGGTAGAGAGTATTTTGCATGTAGAGAAGTTGATTGCAATTTAGCAAGCCTATTTGATTTATAAGTAATTTATGCATGTAACTGTACCTATGCATGGATGTTGACGAACTGAGTAGGTTTCTCATGGTAGCATGTAGTCCACATTGTTGATGATTTGGTGATTGTGGATGGAGACCAGGGAGATGATTTGCCTAGGTTATCAGTTTTCCTCGATATTAGCCCAAGTTTAGCAGTTCTACATTTGTTTTTCTTCGTTTGTCATTCTAGATTGAGATCTTCACTGCTTTAGTTAGCTAAGATATGAAAATTGTTCCTATGTCACGTAAAAATGTCTTAGTACATTTAATTGTGGCCACTTATGGTGCTGGTGAACTTCATATATATTCACATCTCACAAGATACAAATTTAATACGCTAGATTTAATTGATGGGATGTCGTTGCAGCTTGATTCATGTAAAATTCAGATAAAGAACAGGTCAGGTGGTCTGTTTTACCAGCTGAAGTGAAGAGCACATAGTTTTATTACTAATAGGCTATATTCTATACTTTGTTATAAATTTTCCTTACATGATGATGGTGTTCTATGAGCTTTTGTTTCTCTTCGATCTTGCTATTGAAAATGCCAACAGTTGCTGGAATGCCAAGTATTTGACTTGAATCATGTATCTTTATACTATAGTTGCAGCTTGCAGTCCAGGATGTCAGAAATTAGAAATAGTGTTTTCCGAAACACAAATTTATTCAATTTCACTTAAATTATTTTTCTTTTCCTTGAAATGTTTTGCAGTTGCTGAATATGTAGCTGTAATCTCTACGTCAATGCTAATCACTCTATTATAAGCTTTGTAGGATTGGAAGACTGAGAAGTACAAGGACATCATTGCATCTGGGGCCGTAAGCAGCTTTCCTCTTTACGATGCATGAACACTGGTGCTATCAAATTGCAGCTATTCTGGGTAGTTGTCTTGCAGTGGGGCCTATGTTCAGATGAGTCTGCATTTTATCACTCTTATCATATGGTCTCAAGTCTTGTTACTTCCCATTTTGCCTAATACTGTTCTGCACTGCTGCACACTTGCAGGTGGCACCACGGCCTGGAGTCTTGCATTTGATGGATGAAGCTCGTGGTTTGGTAAGATGTAGTTCATCTGCTATTCAAGTCCTCTTTGGTCATGTTAGGTGTGTGATTGTTTTAACTTTTTATATTGTTCTTGTGGAATTGTTAAGCATTCTTGTTTGAGCACTTAGGGTGGCCTTGATATTTCAAAGAAGGGATTAAGAATGACTGTCAGATTGAGCACTATTGACAGATGGCTATGATGTTGTCAGGGCAAGAAGGTCAAAGTTTTGTTAGAAAGAAAACTGCTCATTGAATAGTGTATAATCACCTAGAAGACCTTGGAATTGCTCTCTTCATGAAAAAGAAACTATTGTTGTGTATATGATGTCCTATTAAAGATGACAATCTAAATAAATAGGCTATCATTATTTAATAGATGGATTGCATGAAGTGTTTAGCATTTGCTGCGAGAAGAGGTGAATGCTGAATAATTTCTGTGAAACTCTGACTTCGCTTAGAGGTCTAGCTAAAGAAAATTCTTTCCAGTGGCAGTCACGAACCTCATATGCCATAAGAGAAACGTTTTTGATCATGGAGGTTCTCTGCAAAGATGAGAAAGATAAGACAGTTGTGCATTTTCCTTGGAGTCTTGTCAGATAGATGAAACAATTGCATATTTTTCTTTGACTTTTGTCACCCCAGGGAGTCTGCTGGGTCCATTGTCAGATAAGTGTACATTCTAATGCAGCCTGTGTTTTTGTTACATAAAATTTCCTTAAAAGGACACAGCAGGCTCAATGCTAGCTAGTTCCTCACGATGTTTTGAAGTTGCCTTGGCTCTGTGGTATATGCTAACCTTTAGGTTATGATGAATTGTACCAAATATCAAATAAGCATTGACAAAGTTTGTGCTTACATAATAATAAAAAGTAGCTCCTTTGCAGGGTATCAAGTTGGCAGTATGCTCAGCTGCAACCAAAAGTTCAGTCATTTTTTGCTTAACGAATCTGCTGGGGAAGGTATGCTGGAAATCCCGATCTCTTTTCGTTGGTTGTTGGTAAAGAGCAAATGGCTGTCATATTTAACGGCATACTATTAGCTCTTCTTTGCTGACTGATGCCATGGAGCCATGTATTCTGCATTTAGAAACACAAATAGTCTCATCACTTTTTCCCTCTTAAGATGTTTCTGACTGTCTCCTAATAAATGTTTTTGGCTGCAATTAGTGATAGAGATGACTATGCAGATTTGATAACCACTTGAATATGTTGACCTATTAAATGAGTGATTTCTTGCATGGTTATATCTCATACTAGACTGCAAACACCAAGTACTTCTACAGTCAGTCGTGCAAAACAAAACTTGTTTTGAACTTTGAAGCAATACTAGCAGATGTAATGCTCTCTACATTGGATTTTATCCAATGAGAACATGCTCTAATTTGTAGCTATGTAAAACCATTCAAAACATATGTTAATCTTCCTCCCAACATTGGAGATAAATAGCTGAACTTCATGAAAGGTCAACCAAGTTTGATGCTTGAATGGAAATTTACAATTTTGGAAACAGTATCTCCCTATTGAGAATGAAGGATATGGAAAGCACTTCCTATGTGATCAAAATAGAACAGGAAAACTAAAATATGTGAACAACTCCATTTAATGGGCAGCAGCTTCTCCTGTGAAGCTTAGGTGTTGGTTTACTATCATGCCATAAACTACTTAGAATTCACTTTTTTGCTCTCTTGGATCATGCAAAATTTCAAAACATTCAAAGCATGCAAATTATGGAAAGAATACTGCGAAGGTAAGATTGACCTGATCCTCCAGTAAGTGGCGTGTTGGTAAAGATCTCACCTCTCTTCGAGGTCTGAAATTCAACTCCACAATAGGGACATGCAAGAAAAAAAGTTTCAGATCAATACGATATCGAACATTAACAAGATGACAATCACTGTGATTACATTAAGGGATCTAAGGTGAATACAATCTAAGCTATGCTAAACTGATCTAAGCTGCTCTAAGATTTTTTTGATTTCAACCTGCCATTTTGATTCACTAATGTAGATCACAGGCCTATTTATAGATGCCACATGCCTTTCTGGTCCACGCCTAGTTTGGAGTCCAATAATTTCCAAGTAATTGTTCTGCTTGGATGCCAACAGATGAATGAGAGACCCAAGGGTCCAAACAATATGGTGCACATGACAATCAAGTATCCAAGGACCCATGCTCCATAGAAGTGTCTCTGTATACTATAGTGGCCTATAAGTCACCCTTCTCAAAAGGCACTAGTTGAATGAAAATGTCGAGGCCTTACCAAGAAGGCGTTGATGCGGAGAAAATAAGATTTTGATGTTGCAAAACTGCCAAAATGCATATACGGAAGAAGTCACAAAAATGTTTATGGCAAAGAAAGAGATAAGAAGCTGGAATAGTGAATGCCATTCACACATTTGGATCACATGACTATCTGAATGGACTAGGAGTTCCACCAAGAGGAATCAACATGAACAAGATGAGTAAAAGCCTGGCATGAGAAGTCTGTTGCCTCATAGATAGATAAGAGCTTTGACAAAGAGTTTCAGGGTCCTGATTTTGTAAATTGTGAGATAACATTTTGGGATTCAGATCAAGATCTCATAATTTCACAAAATACTTAGATATATTTGACCAATGGTTTTTATGTTGGTTCACCCTAGCTGAAACTTACCATTGTCAAGCAAATCCTTTCAGCACCAAGAATTTTTCTTTGGGATTACCGATGTCCCACACTACCAATTCTCCCTCCAAGAAAACCTTTTGCTTCCTAACTCTACTAGAGACCCAAATGATCCATCTGGTCGTACTTTATATAGGCACATATATATTACAGCCAAATCCAGGAGAGTCCAATTTATTCTGTTGCCCTATGGCTATCTTTGATGGATACTAAAACATCCATTTGTGAGCTGGCAAAAGCAATCATTTAACGAGAAGAGGAAGACAAGTCTTTTTCATCACATTATCAACCCTCACCAGTCAGTTATAAATTACTTGCACCCATATACTCTAAGAGTGTCCAACTCTAGGCATAAGCATTATTGTACGAACAAGTTCCTAACGTAATCCATGTATCAAACTTTCAGCTTTTGCCATAAATTTCTATTATTCAGAATTTATGGTTAAACTCATGGTTGCTAAGGATTTTCAGAAGAAAATATCTCCTATTGCATAATACAATTCCATGGCACAATTACTAATTCTAAGGTCTTCTTTCACTTCTCCCCTTAGAATTTTTGGTCTCTCGAATATTATCTAAGTTTCCAGAACTTCCCTGGACTACTCCAAGTGGTATGTACTATGTGGGAAGAGTCACTTCTTCGTTACTCACTGATTTTTGTCCTACTTCTCCCCCGACATATAGCTCATGTTGGAGACATGAGTTAGGAGAGGCTAGACTTTCCTTCATTGTAAGTAGAACTTCCATTTTTGATCTCTTAAGCTATGTCACTTATTTATCTCGTTAATTACCGTACGTAATTGCTAGCAAATATGAAGATATGTGGCATGCCTCTAGTGGCAACACCCACTCGAGGTTGCCAAACTATTGTCCTTTAATATTGACTACTTAGTCAATATAAATTGTTTGCATCACCCAATTGGTTAATTGTAGCAAATGTTACGATCAAGTAAAGTCTTGGCAATTTTTTGATATTTTTCATAATACTCACTGATGCATGTCACTGTTTGTGGCATGGAATCTTCTGGCTAAGCTTAGAATCAATTGTTCTAAGATTTTGAAGTCTTGCATAGGACTTGTACAGTGGCTTTGAGTAGTTACGAGCTGTGCATGTATACAAATAGATTTTAATGACGGGATCGATAATACTCGAATGGTAGTGGAATTAGTTAGCTAAGACATTGAGCAAGTGTTTGAAATGAGTTGCATGTCAGTAAATGCATGTTGGGGAATATATACCAAACACTAATTTTGATTCCGATAACCTATCGATAGTACTTGAAAGTGGCAAACCAACTACAAATTCGATTTTTTTAAAGGCTATTTGGTTACAACCGATTTATCATCGAAATTGTGTTACTGACATATTTATCGGAAATCCATTATCTCTTTCAAGCTATTTGATGTAATTATTGGTTACTTAAATTTTTTTTGAATTAGGTGGTTTGACCTTGCTGAAATCCTTATAGGATTCAATCAGTTATTTGGTCACAGTTGGTAATCATCTGTTTGAAGAAATAGAATCTATCAAACTGTATTTAAGTTGCTACCGGAAGGGTTTTGACAATACAGAGAGGACTGCCATGTTAGCACGCAAGCTGTAAATACTGAAATTCACCTAGGAGGCTGCACTTTTTCAAAGCTAAATGCTCCAAAACCACTAATACCCACTGCGCGGCCTAAAACAAGGTTCAATAACAGCTTACTAGCCACCATTAAGCACTGGCAAAGGTGCGTATCAGATCGGTTACAGCTGGAACAAACAAAAACAAGCAAAAATCGACTTTTTGAGCTTCATGAAGGCATTCTCTATGAAATTTCATAGCGGGGTTGTTACAATCGCTAAAGGTAGTATGTAGGCTCTAACATGCAGCCAATAGCACCTAGAAACAACCTACAAAACGTTAAAGAAGTCTGAGGACTATAGATCAAGGCATTGTCAAGTATTGTTTCCTCAAAAAAGCATGTACAATTGTAATATCTGAGTATTTGATTAGGTGGAAAAGTCGGACTGAGGATAATGTCTCTTGGGAAAGAGTTGAAAGCATAAAAAAAAAATTCCCTAACTTCCACTTCTAAGGATAGAAGTAGTTTAAGGGGGTTATGCCTTGAAATTCCATTCTAGGCCAATTTGTTAATCAATGACCTTAAGAGGGCCTATGCACTCCAACAGTGATACGTGGAGTAGTACCTAATGTGACCGCTATATGCATGCTAAGAGACTATCAATTGGAGCTAGAGTTAAGTCCAATTAGTGTGGGGGTTCCGTTATGCTTATGTATGATTTCTTGACCTAGATCTTTAGTTGTGGTGGAGACGAAATCTATTAAGATCTTTGGTTGCAGATTTCGTACATGAGATGTAAGGAATGATGCAGTTAACTCAAGACAGAATTAAACTTTATACGAAGCTTAAAGAATCTCCTGGAGATTTTAAGGTGGTTGACTGAGTATATCTTAGAGTTCCTAAACATTCCAAGGGTATGCATACAAGAAAGCGGTATAAAGTATCTACGAGAGGTCATAGACCATTTCAAATTATAAATGAAACTGGTTCTTTAGCTTATGAATTTGATCTCTAGGGTGAGTTCATGGTTAACCTCGTATTTCATATAAGTTGATTGAAATTGAGTTACATGAAGGTGACACACTTGGATCTGAAGAAGATCTAATCCAACTAGAGGATTTATCACTCAGTGTAGCTCTGGAACCTGAAAAAGTACTCCGAGCAAGAGATAAAGCTTTTCTGGCTTGTTTTTGCTTGCCCCACCTACAACTGACCATGGAAGCTGATATAACCTTTCATAATGATTGTATACAACCTGCCTACAGTCAATTCAAGGCCTAGAACTCATGTATACCTCACAAACGATGATTTTTGAGTAGAAAAGCTTGTTTTTGACCAAATGTCAATTGTCCTATGTTTCTGATGTTCCAAAAGTGCATGCAACCTAGAACAATTCGTACTGATCCAAATTCGACCTTCACTAAACCCACAAACATTTTATTATGTCAAAGATGAAGCATAAGCATCAGTTCCTAGCCAAAAACTTGGTTTTTTGACCAATTTTCACTAGTTTCACTAATTCTAGCTGACAACTTACACAAAACTGGCATGCAATCTTCTAGTCACAGATAAATTATCACCATAAAGCTTGTGTATATTACAAATAATCTACATACAGTGCTATTCGAGTGTCAAGCTTGCAAACACATACTAGTATGCCAAACAATCAAATTCTTTGCTAACTCACAGTTATTGTTTTAGGCAAGATACTGATCATAAAGTGCTTGAAAATCTGATTTATCACTTATTTGGAGCAAATTCCTCCATCAGGAAGAATAATAGGCAAAAATTAGTGATTCCTTACCAAAAAGCTGTAAAAAAGAGCTCTAAACTCTACCATAAGCCTTGCTTTGATACCTTTGTGAACTACCACCCAAGGAATCTGTTTTACAAGGAAGCCGTCAAGCCAAACCACCCAACGAACTAGAAGCCTTCAATCAGTCATCAAAATCCTCACCCGTGAGCCATGGGGTGTGAATACCTGATGAGAGAGAGGACATAGGTAACCAAAACCTGAAACCCAATGATGAGCAGGGTGAGTTTCCACTAGGATGTACAGACCCAAGTAGCTTATGAATGTTCCATGCAACCCCCACACTAACTGGACTCAAATCCAATTGCAACTGATAGCCTCTCAGCATGCATATAGCCATCACATACCATGTATGTACTGCTCCACATGCCACTATTGGAGTGCCTGGGCCCTGTCAAGGTTATTAATTACCAAACTGGCCATGTCTAGGATTGTTCCAAATCCTTAGTAGATTGCACATGGACATAACAATAAATCATTGCATTGACCTTGAATAATGATGAAAGAACATACAATAAAAGTGATCAACTTTTCACAATGCACATTATATTTCTGATAATTTCATTTCTTGAATCTAGACGTTGTTCTACCAATCGAGATCTACACGTTCATGCAGGCCTTTTGTATTGACTCATGATTGTGCTCTGCAGGAAAGGTTCTCGCAGCTTGATTGCTTCATTGCAGGTCAGTTTCTCAACCTTTTTGAGAGAAGCAAAGTATTTGGGCCCACTTAGTGATACTTGTAAATTTTTGGCCTTATCATGAAAGTTAGGGCCTTTATCTCAAACTTACACCCAAGAACGTTTATATTCCTTGTTAAGTCTTGTGAAACTACGTAAGTTAATTGGAATAACAATTGTTTTCTGGATTTTCTACATGAGTGATCAATCTTCATAAATTGATTGACATTGTGGAGTACTATTAAGGACATGTAGTACTTAAAGACATATAAATCATGTCACCTAGTAGTTGGGCACATTATTTTCCCAAAAGTGCTTCCTCCCTTAAGGGCATTTTGATTATTGAGATGCCTAGGCTCTTTGTGGGAGAACTCAAGTATATTGCTTGTAGGTATCTGATTGTATTTGTTAATCTTTAGTAATCTTTGAAGGAGATTGTTCATTGTTCATCGATTATAGTCATCTTTATGCTTTATGTTATAAATTTGTTTATAGCTTGGTATGAAAGCACTTTTTTGTTTCTCTAGAAGTTTTCTCTCTTTGGCCGATTTCTCTCTCTAGACCTAAAGACCATTTATTTTTGACGTTTTTTTGCCATATCGAATCATGATTCTTTGTGATTTTTTTTCCAAAACTGGATTGTTTCAAAATTCAATGAAATGGGACCTTATGCAAAAGGTTGTTCTTAGCATTGGGCTACGTTATTTGCCACTTTTCCTCCCTATGAAGGTCGTGATAATGGATGTGAAATGCGTGTTCTTGAACGAAGAATTATATCGAACAAACTTTAGGTGTAATAGCCAAAGGAAAGGAGAACTTTGTATGTAAACTCAAGAAAACATCATACAACTTAAAACAAGCTCCTACCACCTTAATAAGAATATTATAACCTTTATTCTCCTTTATGTCAATGACTTACTCATTACAAGCAGTAGCGGTGATCTTACTTACAAGATCAAGTTTGAATTGACTCATCTTATCAATGTAACAAACCTTGGTTCTTTGCGTTTTGTCTCATAATGGAGGCATCGAGTGATAACTCTTGTGCTATTTAATGTCAAGTAGCTTGAGTTGACTCTCGTAATATTTTATTTCAAGTAGCATAGTTTGAAGCTTTTGTAAAAATTTGCAATGTGTGAGGGTAAACTTGTTGCAACTCTCCTATAGGTGAATAAAAAACTTTCAGAGTCTTGTGATGGTATTGTGAATCATAGTTTTGGGAAATGTTGTTTCCTTGGGTTCTCTTTTAGGGGAAACACGTTTTTCCAAACCCTTGCTTCCCCTTGATAGGAAATGAGTGTGTGGATATCTAGTTTCCTTGCATTTGAAATGTGTTTCCCAAAGCATAAAGCCAAAAAAAACCTAAAAAAGCTAAATGTGGGAATGGGAAAATTTGTTTAGCTAAAAAAATGAGTCTCCCACGGACCCAAGGGCCTGTGGGAAACTTGTACTAAAAATTTGTTGGGCTGAGCCTGTCATGACCAACTGTCCATGAAATGATCCTCCTCTAAGCAACAAGAGCTCTCCTCATGCTCAAAATTTTGCCTCTTCTCCTCAGCCCTCTTCACTGTGAGTACACAAAGTTTTGGTGGCCTCTTCAAGTTTTATAACCTTCTTCTTGTGTTGCAATATTCTAAACCCTCTACTCCATTTTGCCTTGGTTCTCCTTCCTAGCTCCATCTCTTGTGATCTTTGAAGCATTCCTTTGCTATTTTCCATGGCAAGAGGACTGAGTTTTTTTAGCCTTGTTCAATATCAAGACCCGCAAGTTTATTTTTTTTAAGCCTCTGTGTAGGTGAACATTTTTAGAGATTTCTCTCCTGTTGCTTTCCTTGTATGTTGTTTTTGTTGTCCCATTTTTATCTCCCCACAAGATGACACAATATTTCCTTTTCTATTGGTAAGCTTAAGTGAATTCATGTCAACATGAATGAAGTCTCAGTGGTATGCAACAAAAAGAGTGTTAAGATATCTTGAAGGAGCTTGGAATTATGGTTTGGGCTATGAAAGCAGCAGCGAACTTCAATACTTGCTTGTGTACAAAGTGATTGGGCCAAAATGTAGTGGATGATTGAGGATTTACACCTAGAACCTTAATGTAGAGCTGTGCCTATGCTATATGTGAACCTGTTTGCTGGTTGTGACCTGTTCCAGCGAGTATACATGCTATTGCAATTGTGTACTCATTATGAACTTATGTTGCTTCAAAAAGTTTGTAATTACACCTTACCTCCCCATTTGGGCTCTCTTGAATACGGCAGGTGATGATGTGGACAAGAAAAAACCTGATCCTTCTATATACAGACTTGCAGCAGAGGTACGCCTTTCTGAACCTTAGTAATTTGAAGTGCGTAGTTGACATTCTCTATCACAAAATTAGCCCCTAGAAAACACCCATCTAACCATCCGTTCTTTCACTGTCGAGCAACACATTGCCTCATTAACGCTCCATGATTTTGGTCGACAACCCTTGTAGTTGAACCGTGAACGTTGTCGGCAACCATCCCGCACCGGCAGCTAACCACTTGTGCACCTGACTTCAAGCAACATCTTTGTATTAATCGTTAACCCATATAGTTCGTATGTGTCACCCTGCACCCCACAAGGCATAGACTGTGCTTTCATCTACCTAGGCAACACTTTGCCTTATTTGTCCTATACGTGCAAACAGCGCCAGGCCCAAACCTTGAGAGCTGACCGTGCTTACACCCAGGGGGCAGCACCTTGTTGCATCAAGTTCCCCATTTTGTCGATGACCCCCACCGTGCTTACAACTTAGGCACAACATTAGTTTGATAGGAACAACAACTTAGTTATTGGAAGGGGCCCATTTTCAAGGGCCTAAGTGCATATATCACAATATTCAACAGCTAGCCACAACTCTAGATCTAGGCCTTCGATAAGTGTTTTTTTAACACTTAATGCACTTCAACAAGTTCAATCCTACAGGTTCACAAACCTAGCTGATTCAATTTATTCATGAAAAACTTTAGGCAATTCATTATCTTTGTTGTGCTCACTTTCCAAATGAAAAACTAACCATTTAGATAACTTGAATGTAAGCAATAATTATGATCAGATACATAGAAGCATGTTCTATACCACAAGGTATGAAACATAAAAATTCTAATTTAAAATGCTTTTAGGTTTTCTTTGGCCCAAACTTTTCAGGGTTTCTTGAGTATTGTAAAGCTAACTCGGGTGTACAAGCATGCCTCGTAAGACTCGGATGGGTGACACTCCCAAGGGTCCTAGAGCAAGTTAGGAAGTCAAGGACTAAGCCTCCGACCTGTGGTGAGCCAGCCAAGTAGTCCCCTAGCTCTAGAGCTCAAGTCATGGCCTAGTTACCTCATTGGACCCATGTCCAAGACCTAAGCAGATTCTGGCAGCCAAGGCAGCTCTTGGGATCATATCCGGGAGCTAGACTAATTCTACCAGGCTTGCCAAGCTTAATCACCAAATAAAAACTAAGTCCAAATGAAAACTAAGTCCAAAAAAGAAGATAGAGAGGCGATCAGAATCACAGCAGAACTATAGAGAGAGTTAGGCAAACAAAAACTTGGGCAGCTCAACCAGCGCCGAGAATCCAAGCACCAGGTCTCAGCTCCCTCTACCAGCATGAGCAAGGCACAATGCTCAACACGCAGTGGTGGCCACGAGACCAGTCAATCCATGTATGAGTGTAACCTCTTCCAGTTTCAATAAAGTTAATCCTTGGGGATGATTACCATTTTGGTTTTGCCTTCAGGACTGGTCCAAGTGGAAGGACCCTTACTACAACCTAAGCGTCCATGTCATCGTTGCGTGGCTTGCCGCTATGCCATTGGATTAATCTGGTGATCACTATGCCTTGGGATTTGACAAGTGACTTGTCTTTGCCTTTGGTTACCTTTTGCGAGTGAATTAGGAGTTGGCTTTCAAGTTGGTCGGGATTTATGTTTTCCTAAGTCTTAATGGTTAGGTAGGTTACCTTTTCTAAGTTGTTGAATAGATGTTAGACCTAAGCATGTCTTGAGAAAACTGCTCAAGTCCTAGGGCCCTTTGAGGCATCGGTGCTACATGTGATATGAAAACCGACCATGCAAGTCTCACAGGGATGGTCATTGTTTGAAATTCGTCAAGACACACATTGATATTGTGGCTAGTGAGCACAAATTTCACAGAGCTATAACACAAAGATCATCTCAAAAAGGTCGTTTCACTCTATGAGAGAATGTCATGGGGTTGGACATAGGGATGATTTTCTGCTCGTAGTTACAACATATCTTGATATAAGGGTTTTGAATATTTTCAATTTTCTAGCATCAATATGGAACTAGTTTGAAGTTTTAAAGTCATTTTAGGATTTACTTTTGAATTCTTGATATATTTGGACTCGTGTATAAAACTTTGTACTTGAATAAGCTGTGGACTTAATGCAGGGCCACTAGTTGCATGCATACAATTTGGAACAATAAGGTTAGGGTTTTCTAGAGCACAAATTTTTTTATCTTTTTAACTTTCTTTACTTTGCCTTAAACTTTTTTGCTTCTCCTTGAAAGTTTTTTAGGAGAAATGTATAAAAGGTGTAGGCTGTTAAATGAGCATACTGAGGGAAGCCGTCCCTTTTGGAATCTTGAGCTATTGCAAGTATTTATCACCCTTAAGATCCCAAACTCATGGATGATGAGTGAGGATCAGGATGAATTCGTGAAAGACAAATTAGTGGTCTACTTTATGGATACATTGTCAATAATTAAAAATTCATGGGATGGATCAATGAACTGATTCTTTCTTTGGAATTTGCAGGTGGTTGAAATTCAGCCATACACAACCTATAAACAATCCTTGACTTGAGCTCCCAAAACCGTTCTAAGAGGGCCTATAGACTTGTGCTATCAAGGCAGAGTGTGTGTTGCTTGTAGCACCTGCTGGGATTCTCCTATGTAATAATCAACCATCAGAAATTTCTGTAATCCTAGGCGCCTTCCCATTTAGTTGGATCAAGTAAGCTTGTAACGTCGACTGTTTTCACTCATCTTTTTGGTTCGCAGAGCATCTCTATTTGTAATTGACAGGATCAATATAGCTCTAGCGTCTATGCAATGTTATTTTTGCCTTTCCAGTTTATTAGTACGTTGTTCTTCTGATGTGTTGATTGATGATTTCTGAGCTCATTTAATACTAACTAAACTATGAGAAAACAACTTTCAGCTATTAGTCTATTTTCAGAAATAAAAAATAAAAAGTTGCAGTAGATCGTGATCCACTGCAACCACTAATGAGACATGAAATTTCCATTTACATCCTAATCACATTGAATATAGTTAAGACAACCTTTTGGTAGACATCAGGGCAGGTGCATTCTCTCAAGGAGAATAGCTAATGCTCCAGTTAACTACACATTATATAATAATGCCACTATTGATGTCATAAGTTGCCGGATTAACGAAAGCTTTGAAGATGGGATGTGTCTGCACATGATGTACTGAATCCTTCTATCGACGCCATAAGCTCATAGGATTAAAGAAAAGTTGGAAAAGGGTTAGTTAATCTGCTTTCAAGTCTGTTGGGGGGCACTGGATTATCAGCACTGATACCACTTTGTTAGATATGTGCTCGACACCCTGAGGGATGGTCGAGTCCTATCCAAACAAGAGAAAAACAATATTAAGATTATAAAAGGAGGATCAGAACGAATTGTAGAATTCAGACTATTACTTAGATTGTTCTTTCGACCAGAAAAATATTTGTGTAGGTGTCTTAGACAACCGTGTAGAGAGCGATACTATTAGGCGGTAGCGACTGCCATGCACACTTCGTGTCATATTCTACGCGAGTTGTTAGAACGAGTATCAGTAACAGAGAGAGAAATTATTAAAAAGCATTCGACAGCACAAGTAGAGAATCTGTGTAAAGCTGTTGTTATAACAACGATCAGATCACGAATCATGTGCTCGAGAATGGTTCCCAGCAGTATTGCGCTATGCGCTGTGATTCTAATATGCTGGTTACTGATTAAATTATATCTCTACTTCTTCAATTGCTCTCACTCTCTCTTGTGATGTCCGACTCTATGGAGTGAGATAATATGATACAATGGAGTTCACATATGATTATACTTACTCCTTATTCTGTCTTACTGTATATATACATCAGTTATAGAGATCGTGCTGGAATGTAAGTGGAATTGCTTAGAAAACCATAGGTTACTTTGACTTAAAAGGTTGAGAGTTGTGTAACCATGGTTTATTTGTCTCCATTAGGCCTACTAAACTTAGAGCTAGCTAAGTTAGTATGTTCTTAACTTAGTAGGGACTCGTGGGTCCACTAGGCCTAATTGTGACAATATGTACCCCAACTTGACATTTGGAGGTACTGTTTTCTTTTTATGTAACTTATAGAAGTTAGATAGTTGTGAAGTTGGATAGTCATGGAAGTTGGATAGTCATGAAGGTTGGATAGTCATGAAGGGAGAAGTTAGATAGTTATTTTGGAAGACTATGTATATGTGTGCATCTCCTTTGTATTCTACAATTGTAAGCATCATTACTATTCTCTTTGACGTCCACAAGTTTCTATGGGAGGGCGACCAGCCATCTCTCTCTTTCTCTTAAGAATGCTTTGTGTGATTGAATAGTTAAGATCCTGGATCCCTTGGCTTCTATTTCCAACATGATATCAGAGCGGGGGTTCATTTGCCCGTGCTTGCTTGAGTGGGGGTGTTGGCATGATAGTTTGTCAAGCCACGCACAGGAGGCTTGTGCGCCTGCCTACCTGCCTGCGTGAATGTGCCTGAGCGCATGTTCATTCTCCATCAATGTCCCATAAGCAGTAAGGGTCCTTGGGTTCCTCTCCAATAAGAAGTGGTTGCACATTATCTTCAATCCCCTGGTACTAGCCCTTTTGGATTCAGGCAGATAAGCGAGTGGGGGTGTTGGCATGATAGTTTGTCAAGCCATGCACAAGAGGCTTGTGCGCCTGCCTACTTGCGTGAAGGTGCCTGAGCGCATGTTCATTATCCATCGTTGTCCCATAAGCACTAAGGGTCCTTGGGTTCCTCTCCATATAAGAAGTGGTTGCACATTATCTCCAGTCCCCTGGTACTAGCCCTTTTGGGGTCAGGCAGATAAGCGGGTGGCTAGGCGGTTGGGGGTGGTATCCCAACGCGCGGCCTGCACGCGTGCATGTGGCCAGTGGGCCAGGTTTTCAACATGGTCTCAAAGCCACTAGCTATTCAGAGTGCTTACAGGAGGGCGCCCTACAAGAAGCTATCATCTTCTCTTTTGGTAGTAGAAAATCAGCAAGTTGCTGATTTTTGCAAGTGAAGAATCTGTTCATATTCTAATAGCTTTTTTGTAGGAAAAAGGAGGGCACCTCCACTATTTTGAGGGCTTGCCGTAGGGCGCCCATGCTCAAGCCATGCTGAAATTTTCAGATTCGCTTCTTTGTAGGAGTGCGCCCATCTACAAAAGAAGATACATGTGTTTTTGACACATTTCTTGCTGAAATTTTCTTGTTGGTTAACTTGCAGGAGCGCGCTACCATTTGCCCCATTCGTGCATTGTAGTGTGCACTCATTTTCAGCCACAAATCTGATTTTGGTGTTGGCTTCATTCGAAGTTTACCTATTTGTGTGCAATCTGGTTTTTGTGCAGAAAATAGGCACCTGTTTCATTATTCTTTGAACAAATTGCATGTGGAGTATTGCAATCAATTGTGCTCATATTTTCAGCTTTATGGTTGCTACCCATTGAGTAGATTTTAGAAATTTTTTTTCTATCTACTACAAGCTGATTTGTCTGTTATGGCTAAAGAATCGGAGTCAATCGGTTCTTTATTTAATGAAGATAGGCTGGATGGCACAAACTATTCTTTGCGGTGCTACATGATTAAGAACCTTCTTATTGCAAAAGGTTTATGGAAAGTAGTTAATGGTGACGAAGAGAAGCTGCCTACCTTGGCACCTACTACACCAACTAGAGCAAGATCTCTCATGATCATTGCTTCGGGAACATTGCGTGGTGGATTGTTTCTTCTGGATACCATGAGCGAAGGGCTTCATCATTTTGTCTTATTGCATCAAGTTCACATTCTTTGGAGTTGGCTGAATTATGGCTAGGTTTAGACATCTCAACTGTTATGTACTTATATTCCTGCCTCAGTGTGAACACGTCAGACTTGTAAATCTGTAAATATTAATGGCTCACACCGGCCTGTGGTGTTTTGTCAAAATGTAAATAGCAGGTTTCTGATAACTTGTTGTCCTGCTTATATTTGGTATAGGGTACTGGGTCTTAATTTAGGGGCTGCTGGAATGACCTCCTAAAATGTAGGAGAGTTGACTGGTCAACAGGACATGTGTCATATGCTCATTGGGACACTTGGTTTAGTGCATGAGTGACATGGGTCGGACGGTCGTCCTACTCGCTTGCCAATGTGTCAGGGTACTGCCAAGTGTCAAGAGTAGATTGTGCATGGGGTTCGCCATGTGTCGACATTAGGAAAGGGTCAGGGTTAAGTGGGTGCTTGAGGATTATGTATAAGTGAGGAGAGAGGCATTCCCCATCATAATCTATGCAACAAGTGGCTGGGAGAAAACTTAGCAACAGTGCTCTTATGTGTTTATGTGGGATAGTTTGCCATGTACTTTGAAGAGAAATCAATAAAGTGGATATTTTGGAGCCTACTTTGGTGTGCTTTGAGTTGTATTCGGATAGCTTTGTGATATTTGGTATCAGAGCAGTTCCTTTCCAGGATTGTGTGGGGATTGGCATCACTTTCGTTTGCAGTTAGGGTTTATTGGATGCTAGGTGGGTCAGCACCCTCCTATAGGAGTTTTTCTGAGCATTTTGAGAGCCCAGAAGCTTACAAATTGCAGCCCTATGGTGGATTGCTGGTCCTTGGGCACCCTTTGAGCATCTACTGTTGTTTAGCTTGTTTTTTCTCTTTGCTTTTGTAAAAATCAGCCTTCCTTAGTTTTGTAAAAGTGTTTGTAACTTTTTCAATTCTCAGTATTTTTCGAATCTGACAGTTGCAATAGTCTTCTGGTGGTAGGTTGCTTGTGGGGTAGTGCCTATCAGATTCCTATTCTGTTATTTCCTGTTGTTTTCGAAGATTGTCAGTTTCAAACCCTTGTTTGCTGTTTTTTCAAGAAAAGAGTTTGTGGGTTGCTAGATTTTGGCTGTAAAGGATCTTTTCTATCCAGTTCTTTTAAGAATTCAGGGTAGTCCCTCTGTGTAGCTTGTTTGGGGTGAGAAAAGCCTATTTGTGCTTTGTTTCAAGGTGCTTTAGTTGCTGGTTTTTTGCATAATTTTGCAAGTTGCTCTGTGTTTTCTGGCTAGTTTTTGCTATGACATCTTCTAGTGATACTACACATGATTCTCAGAGGATCGATGCACTTTTTTTCAAAGTTGATGGCATGGAGCAAATGCTAAAGTAGATCTTAGAACAATTGAAGCTTGGCCATGCACCTGAAAGATTAAGTGCTACAGGGAATTTGGGTGGTGAGCCTGGTTCAACTGAAAGAGATGCAAATCTTGGCAGGAAGCGCAAGCTGACGTCCATTAAGAACTTGAAGCCTCCAAAGTTTACAGGTGCAGTAGCGGTAAGAACCACAAATGCGGTGGAAAACTGGCTATAGAAATGGGAAAAGGCCTTTGGAATGTGTGGAATTACCAATGAGTCAGAAATGATTGTTGAAGCTACCTATCGGTTACAGGAATTGGCACAATGATGGTGGAAAAAGGTTGAAAAAGATGGCCTTGTACCGGATTCGTGGGAGGCATTTCGACAAATGTTTGTGCAAAATTGGGTGCCTCTAGATGAAAAGAATTGAGCCATGCAACAGTGGACATGCCTCAAGCAAGGCAAGTGGTCGGTTCAAGAATATGCTGATCGGTATAGAGAGGCGTTGCTGACGATTCCTGAGGATGTGCCTATGTATTTACAGGTGTTCTATTTCATTGAAGGACTCAGGGAGAATTTGCGGCCCAAACACACACTGTTTTGAATGCCATTCAGATCGCTCTTTATTACCTGCTGTGGGAACCTCGAGTGGTCAAGGCCAAGGGGGCCAAATGCCTTGGGGTAAGCGCACATTCAAGAAGTTTAAAGGACAATGGCAAGGGCAAGGACAAGGGCAAGCTCCAGGTGGCCAAAAGGGTAAAGGGGTTGGTGCTCCAAAAGGCAAAGGGTTGTATGGGCGGCCTAATGCCCAAGGGGGTCAACGCTCTATGTTGTCGCCACAAGACCAAGAGAGAGCAAAAAGAGAGAATTTAAGCTTTGGATGCTTGGGACAACATCGGTGGAAGGAATGTCCACGAAACCAGATGAGAAACACTTATAGCCTTCAAGTAGAAGTAGAAGAGATCTTGCCAGAAGCTAATCCTGATGTTCCTCGTTTGATGAATGTTTATGTGGTGCGGAAGGTGGACACGGCTTCTCCAGTGATACTATCAAAAGCGGCGCAATATGGGTATCAGTTTCCTGACACTTCTTTGATAGTTATGCGTGGATAGCTTTGTGGTAGAAGTATTTTAGTTCTATTTGACACTGGGTCCTCGCATAATGTCAAAAATTCATCTCTTGTTAAGAAGTTAAAAGTGAGCACACAACCGTCCAAGTACCAGTACACAGTCGAGATGGCTGATGGAAAGGGTACAGAGATTTGGGACACGAGGGTTGTGAGTATGCCTTTAACTATTCAGAGTTATTCTGAGGAGTTGGATTTTGAGATACTTGTTTGGTGTGCTTTGATGTTGTTTTGGGGATGTGTTAGCCTGCGATGCGGAAGCCTTACATAGCCTGGATACTCATGTGTATGAGTTTTAGCATGGTGGTAAGCTTCATTCCATCCGTGCTGAGTGGGATGTGCCTCCAAGACCACTAGTCTCAACTATGCAGTTGCGTAAGGTAAGCTGTGAAGGTATGTATGTTTGTTTTCTGCTGGATAGCTGTGCCAGCTGATTTGACAGCATTGAAGTCTTTTCTAGGATTGGCGGTGTTTTATAGAAAATATGTTAAGAATTACTCTCGTATCGCAGCACCTTTGACAGATTTAACTCAAAAGAACAAGTTTGGTGAGTGGACTGAACTACAACAAGCAAGCTTTGATAAGTTAAAGCAAGCTATTGCTGAGTGCGTCACTCTAAAAATTGTTGACCCTCTAAATCTCTATATCCTTGATACAGATGCGAGTGACATTGCTGTGGGGACAATGCTGATGCAGGAGGGAAGGCTTGTAGCCTTCGAGAGCAAGAAGCTCATCTCGGCACAACGGAATTACCCAACTCATGAGAAAGAGTTGTTTGCCATAATCCATGCGCGAAAGGTATGGAGGCATTATTTGTACAGATCCGAGTTTTATGTGTACACTGATCATGATACCTTGAGGTATTTCTGCAAACAGCCCGATCTAAGAGGCCGACAGGCGAGATGGTCTGAACTTATGCAAGAATTTCAGATGGAAATTCATCCTGGTGTGGATAAGACTTGTGAGTTGATTTGACCTAGTTTCTGGTGGCCTAAGATTAATAAAGATGTCCATAGTTATGTGACACATTGATTTAAGTGTCAAGTTAACAAAGTCGAGAGGATTAAAGTTCCTGGATCGTTACACCCGTTGCCAATTTCAGAGGGAAGATGGGAGAGTGTATCGATGGACTTTATTACACACTTGCATCGTACGCAACTTCAACATGATACCATAATGGTTGTGGTTGACCCATATTAAGATTGATGCCGTAATGGATAAGTTTGAGGTGCAGTTGAGAATTAGTAGTACTGATCACCCTGAAGCGGATGGTCAAACAGAGAGAGTTAACCAAACCATGGAGGGCATACTTAGGGCGTACGTAAGTGTTAAGCAAACGCAATGGGAGAAATATTTGCCATTGCTGGAGTTTGCTTATAATGATAAAAAAAATGCTTCAACTAAGATGAGTCCTTTCGAATTGAATCATGGTTTTAGGCCAGCTAGTCCAATTACGGTAGGGATACCTCATAGAGTGCCTAGTGCTGTTGACTTTCTAATTCACATGGTACAGATGCTTGAGTTCGCTAAGAAAAACGTGAAACAGGCGATGGATTGCGCAAAGACATTTGTTGATTGGGATCGCACACCAAGAGAGTTCGAGGAAGGAGACATGGTGTTTCTCCTAATTCCAAAGGATTGAACTTCTCTTAAGACAGGGAAGTGTTACAAGTTATCTCCTTGTGGACCCTGGAAAATAGTTAAAAAGCTTAATGGTGTTTCTTATAAACAAGCGTTGCCTCAGGATTGTAAGGTTCATCCTATTTTTCATGGTTCATGCTTAAAGAGGGTTTTACATGAGGGTGATAACTTGCTAACCGATGGACTTGTATTGGTTCAGGAGCATGGAGAGGTGATGCAAGGACCTAACAGAGTATTGGACCGGAGAGAGAGACGGCTTAGAAACCGTCTGATCCGTGAGTACTTGGTTGTGTGGCACGATAAACCTCTCACTGATGCTACCTGGGAGACCGTGCACGCTTTGCATGCACAGTACCCTTCTTTTACCATCGCAGACAATGTTCCTTGAGGAGGGAAGGAATGTTATGTACTTATATTCCTGCCTCAGTGTGAACACATCAGACTTGTAAATTTGTAAATATTAATGGCTCACACCGGCCTGTGGTGTTTTGTAAAAATGTAAATAGTAGGTTTCTAGTAACTTGTTGTCCTGCTTATGTTTTTGGTATAGAGGGTACTGGTCTTAATTTAGAAAGCACCCTTGGTCCAGTGCATGAGTGACATGAGTCGGACTGTCCTCCTACTCGCTTGCCAATGTGTCAGGGTACTGCCAAGTGGCAAGTGTTGATTGTGCATGGGGTTCGCCATGTGTCGACGTTGGGAAAGGGTCAAGGTTAAGTGGGTGCTTGAGGATTATGTATAAGTGAGCCTAGAGAGAGACATTCCTCATCATAATCTATGCAGCAAGTGGCTGGGAGGAGACTTAGCAGCAGTGCTCTTATGTGTTTATGTGGGATAGTGTGCCATGTACTTTGAAGAGAAATCAATAAAGTGGATATTTTGGAGCCTACTTTGGTGTGCTTTGAGTTGTATTCAGATAGCTTTGGGATATCAGCTTTGCTAGCTTGAAGATGTTGAAGAGATTCAATATGGTTGAAGACATTCCTAATATTGAGCATCCTGAAGGACATGTATGCGAAGGATGCATACTTGGAAAATTTCAAAGGCAAGCTTTTCCAATTGATGGAATAATTCAAGTTGGTGGCAAGTTCGATTTGGTTCATAGTGATGTGTGTGGTCCAATGAAGACTGAATCCATTGGAAGGTGTAAGTACTTTGTTACTTTTATTGGTGACCTTTCTAGATTTACTTGGATTTATCCTATGAAGGCAAAATCTGAAGTATTTCAACACTTTAAGGATTTTCTAGCAATGATAGAACATCAATTTGGGCACACTTTGAAGATCCTACGCACCGATCGAGGATGGGAATATATTAAGACTACGTTTGGTGCTTATCTTTGAAGCAAAGGTATCCAACATCAAATGACAACTCCTTATACAACTTAACAAAATGGTGTTGCCGAAAGGAAGAATCACACTATTATGGAGATGGATCGATGCATGCTTAAGGCAAAGGGCCTGCCTCATAAGTTTTGGGCGGAAGCGGTCATAACAACGACATACATTAGCAATCGGTGTCCTACTAAAGCCTTGAAGGTATTGACTCCATATGAAGTTTGGTATGGTAAGAAGCCCAAGGTTCTCACTTTCACATCTTTGGTTGCACGGCTTATTCTTTCATTCCCGATAAGCTTCGATCCAAACTTGAGGATAAAGGAGTTAAGTGCATCTTTGTTGGCTATAGTATTGAAAGCAAGGGCTATAGGTTGTTCAATTTGGACATTAATAATATAGGTTGTTCAGTTTGGATACTAATAAGATCATAGTAAGTTGTGATGTTCATTTTGATGAAAAGACCTCCTATGATGTTGTGCCCACTCATGTCATGAAAGGGGACATGATGCATATGTTGAAGTATTTCCAGATTTGGTGTTGCCATCTAATCATGAAGAGGAGAAACTATCATCTACTTCTAGTGCACAGCCCACTGCTTTTTCAAGTTTGCAGCCCATAGTTCATCAAGAAGAACCTATTTATGGTGAAGGGCAGCCTTCTTTTTTCAAGCCGCCTTGGTTCTACACTTACTCTTCATCATGATGTTGGTACATTGCCTATTCTATGTGAGGAAGTCATTGATGGTAAGGTTTTAAGTTAGTATGTTCTTAACTCAATAGGGACTCATGGGTCCACTAGGCATAATTGTGACAATATGTATCCCAACTTGACATTTGGAGGTACCTTATTCTTTTTATGTAACTTATAGAAGTTAGATAGTCATGAAGTTGGATAGTCATAGAAGTTGGATAGTCATGAAGGGAGAAGTTAGATAGTTATTTTGGAAGACTATGTATATCTCCTTTGTATTCAACAATTGTTTGCATCATAACTATTCTCTTTGAGGTCCACGAGTTTCTATAGGAGGGCGATCAGCCATCTCTCTCTTTCTCTCAAGAATGCTTTGTGTAAAGCATATCCATGTATTTATGTAGACTGTTCGACTATGCGAGTAAAATTGCAGACTGACTTGGAGAGTGGATATTTACATAGTTCAGAAGTACTCAGAAGATAAATTCATGTGAGTAGGAGTAAGATTAAACTCTAACACTCCCCCTTAAGCTTCACTGCTAGGATGCTGAATGAAATTTAACCTATTTGCTAAGGCAACATGCTTTTCCCTCGACAATGGCTTTGTCAGAATGTCAGCCATCATATTGTCGGTATACAGTAACTTAATTCGACATCTTCATTCTAAACTTTCTCTCTAAGAAAATGAATTTGAACTTCAATGTGTTTAGTTCTAGTGTGAGTTCGTGGGTTCAAAGATAAAGCGATACAGCTCTGATTGTCACAATAGAGTGCAGTTGGTTTGATCTGAGGGAATTTCAGATCCTGGAGTAATAAAGGTCTTCTTGAATGTATCCGTTCAGAAATGCCGTTTGAACATCCATCTGGTGAATTTCTAGATCTTCAGCAATTGCGATAGCGAGTAATGTTCGAATCGACTGATGCTTTACTATTGGACTAAAGGTCTCAGTGTAGTCAATTCCGTAAACTTGTTCGTAGCCTTTGACAACTAGATGCATTTTCCATTAGGCTATCGAACCATATGGATTAAGCTTCAACTTGAAGATCCACTTCGTGTCGATGATCTTCGCATTCAGAGGAGGTTCGACAAGACACTAGGTCTTGGTCTTTATCAATAAGTCGTACTCATAATTCATGGCAGTATGCCAGTTGTCTGCATCCGAGCTCGACAGTGCTTCTGCAACTGATGCAGGCCCATCATGGCTGATAAATGCCTGAGGAATGTATCGATCAAGCTCATGTCAGATTCAAGTAGATCTTTGAAAAATTGGCTTGTTGATGGTGATTGGAGTCGTTGGGACGAACTCTTGCATTGGCTGCTTCTGCTTGAAGTCATAGAATTTGTCTTCGAGGAAGACGACATCTCGACTGATTGAGATTCGACCTGATTTGACATCATAGATTCGATAGACTTTGTGTGAGGTCGAGTACCCAATAAGAATATTCCTGCAACTGACAAGATCGAGCTTCTTTCTCAAGTCAGAAGGAATCCGCACATAGCAAAGACAACCAAACACTCGAAGGTGCTTTAGACACGACTGGTAGCCATAATAGGCTTCGAAAGGAGTCTTTGAGTCGACTGCTTTTGTGCTTAAATAGTTTTCTAGATAGCAAGTTGTTGAAACTGCGTCAGCCCAAAATGTCCTAGGTAGCTGAACATTGATCCCGTTGCATCGAGTAATGTTTCGTTCTTCCACTCAGCTACTCCATTATGTTGTGGTGTGTAGCTACTGGTGAACTGATGATGAATGTTGCACGGCGATAGATAGTTGGAAATTTCGTTTGACATGGTGCATAAAAAGCAAAAAAGGAAAAAAAGAGTCGTATAATAAAATGGAAGCACGAAAGAAAAGTATTCTAACTTTCGTCCGATGCACCATCTGTGTGTAGGGTCTTGAGCTTTTGACAAGCCAATGTCTCAGCAAACTACTTGAATTCTTTGAAGCATTTAAATGCCTCAAACTTGTTCTTGATGAACATAGTCCTGGTGAATCTCAAATAATCATCGATAAAAGTGATGAAATATAGTGCAGAAACCAGAGATGGAATACTCATAGGGCCACACAAATAACTTTGTATCAACTCTAAAATGGACTTAGCTCTAGTGGCTTGTCCCTTTGGGAATCTCGATCTAGGCTTTATGCCTAGTAAGCACATCTCAAGGTCTGTGGAGGCAGCATGTAAGCTTACATGTCAAGGTTGCTCTTATGTTTAAATGTCCTAGTCTTTGATGCCAAAATTGGGCATCAAAAGTACTGACATTGGTAAAAAGTGCATAATCATGACTCAAGATATACAAATTCCTCTCTATTTGCAGAGAGGAATTCATTACAATCTTTATCCAAAATAGTACATTGCTTTGAATGGAACGAAGCTCTACAGCCTTGATCTGTGATCTTGCTAATAGACAATAAATTCTTTGTCAATCTGGGTACATAAAGTACACCATTAAGCAATGTCGCTTTACCATATGGAAGCTAAAGGCGTATAGATCCTTGGCCTTCAATCTGATGTGCAGTTGAGTCACCGAAGTAGATGTACTTCGAATCTGCTGGTGTGATTTCTTCGAATAGGAATTTGCATGGAGTCATGTGCTAAGAAGCACTAGAATCGAGATACCATAGCAGGGATCTCTACTTTGTTGATCTTGTACCATCAGCAGAGTCGTGTCTTCATGAGACGTTATGACAGAATCAGAACCCCCTTCCTGCTGCTGCATCTTCTTCTTTGCTTAATTGTGCTCGAGAACTCGATAATACTTGATGTCGTGATTGGTTCTCTTGCAGTACTTGCAAAAGCTTGGTCTTTGGTTTTTGTTGTTGTCGATCATGCTGTTGTTGTTGCTGGTTTGAAACAATCTGCTCAGCTTTGGTCTTCTTGTCCTTCGAAGTTTTCTTCTTCTGGGACTGTGGTAGTAAGTTCGAATGGTGACGTCGTTTGTATTGGATTCAGCAGATGATCATTCGACTGCCGAGTCGAGTTGATTGTTGAGTGTTGAATCGACTGTCGTTGAGATGGGTTGATGTTGACCGTCAAGTCGATGTCGATGGTGAGTCGTGAGACTCGAACTCAAGTATTGTCGAGTGTTGAGTCGATCTTGCTCTGCTTCGAATATCCATGTATTTATCCAGACTGTTCGACTATGCGAGTAAAACTGCAGAATGACTTGGAGAGTGGATATTTACATAGTTTAGGAGTACTCAGAAGATAAATTCAGGTGAGTAGGAGTAAGATTAAACTCCAACAAAGTCGGGCAAACAACATAAGCTGGAATGGTACACTACACTTTCACCAGAACTTCATGATTCTGTCAAAATAGATTTGTGTTGCTCTTGGAATATTATTGGGCTTGCCCTCCCTCGCCAAGGAAACAATAAGCAACATTTTTAGATTCTATTTGAAAGATAACAAGCAAATACAGAAAGGGTGCTTGTTGTTTCGTGCTCTAGAAGAAATCTGGCTTTCTGTTTGGTGGAGTACACTTTCATCCTATAACATAATGCACTTTTATTTGTATACCTGCAGAAGTTAAGGGTCCCTGTAAACAACTGTTTGGTGGTTGAAGACAGTGTTATTGGGCTACAGGTCTGCACTAAAACCTTCCAAATACTTTCGGACATCCGTGTTCTAGGTCTGAGGTAGGTACTATTTTGTATCTCTACATACAGCTATGCAGCTTTTAAATTTTCGAGTAAAATGCTTGTGTTTTCAGGCTGCACTCGGAGCTGGAATGAACTGCATAATATCTTTCACCTCCTCTACAGCCAACAAGGTTATTCCTTTTTAGTTCTATCAAAATTTGATACTTCATGAGGATGATTGATTTTAGAAGAAAGAGGACACAATGTTACTTTAATCTCTAATATAGTCCATGTTGGTGTCTGCAAATTTCATCTCTTCATTCGACTCACGATTTTCCTATTGGTGTCACTATTTGATGCTAGTGCGAAAAAATTGTCTGAAAATGCAGGATTTCAAGGGAGCTAAAGCAGTGTTTTCTGACTTAGGAAATGTAAGGTAGGCCTAATGTTCATGGTGGCATCAACTCTGGCAACGTATCATTTCATGATTATGGAATCAAAGTTATTCTCTTGTTTGTTGATTTATAATGTCATATACGTTAAATGAACATATGCATCTTTACATCTCGTCATAAGTCTGATATGGGATTTTTGGATGTCTATGTAGCATTGAAGACCTTTTGAAACTTGTGGAAGGTGCTCCTGCTGCTGTATAAATTGTGACTTCGAACCCTTCCATACTAAGAAATGACTGGATGAACGGTCGTATTCAAAAATGAAAGCTTCTCTCCATGTAAATGTAATTGGAGCTTGTCAATCAAGGCTTATTTGTATTTAAAGGCTCAATACCTTCCCAGTCTGATCAATGAAATGTAAGGGAGATTCTTTTGATGTTCACACTGGAGAGTTCCAGATGCTAGACGAGCAAACTTGTCGGTCTGGTGACTTACGTTAGAGTTTCAGCTACAGAGCTCATAATGTTCATATAAGTTGTTGCTTGTGCTACATACTGCTATTGAACAAGATTACAAATCCAAATCTGATGTCAATCTGCTAATTTGAATGAAATTTTTCTGAATGTAAATCATTAGCTATTCAAGCGAATGGAAGAGAAGTTATCTGGATCAAAGTAAAAGTTATAGCTTGCTGGGTTTACATTGAGCAGGGCAATATTGATACGTAAAACTTTCACTTGATCTGCGTCAATGTATGTCTCAAATGGTTTAATGGATTCCCAAAGTTTTAGTTGTATAGATTCTGATAGATGTGACTGGAAACCTTAACAAGGTTCAAAGGTCTGTCAGCACTCTCAAGGATGGCAAACATGTTCTAAGCCTTACAAAAAAGAAATCCTGAAGCTAGTCTGGTGTGGGCATGACCTCGAGAGCCCACTCCACTGATTTGGAGGTTTGGAGTGCCATATATGTCGATGAAATGTGTACTTTTGGGATTGTGACTCAAATTCCTTTTTCGGAGCAGAGGGCCTTGGGAATTGCAGAGATAACCCAAGCTGAAAAAAGTCCTGAAAGTGTCCACACAGGATATAAAACCACAAGTTAACAAAGAAAGTTTGTCAATAATAGTATTCAATAATTTAAGGGCGACATCTAATTAAAAGTCCTTCGTTAAGATAATCACATGCCTAACCTGCTAGATAGGCCAAGGTGGAGAGGTGCATGGACTTTCCAGTCATGAGTTTTTGTTATTGTTGAAGTTACTTCTTCATGGCATCAAACTTTCCTAAATGATCATACTGAAATCGAAAAGCTTTCTCTCCCGGAACTCTCCTCCTGCTCTCTCTGCTATTATCCCCTGTGTGTTCCCATCTTCCTAATCTATATCTTGCTCTTATACATCTCTTGTAATCCTCTCCCTATTGTCCTCTTTTCTGCCCTGCTCTCTATCTCGTATCTTATTTCTTTTCCCTTCTTCCTAGGTAGATATAGAACATGACTGTAACTCGTTATCAGAGGATGAGATTCAGCAGATTTCAAAATTTGTCTAAATACTGAGAAAAACAAAGCAAGGGGATAAGAAAACTTGTTGCACAATGTTAGCCCACTAGACTTTACATAATAACTTTTTGTTTTTGTTCTTACTGATTGAGATAAGTAGACCGATGGTTCAGCCAACACCTCGGCCTAAAACAGGAAGAACAGCTTTCTTTTCTCTTGAATTAAGTAGGTTTTCCAAAGGACCTACCTAAAGGGTTTCCTCTTATCTGTGACATTCACCATGATATTCAGCTAACTTCAGGTAATTGTAATACTAATCTGGATGCTTTCTTACATAAGCAGGTTCGCCTGAATTAGAAGCATCATGGCATTGGAGATGGCGGATTAGATTATCTCATCACTTGTAGGTTGATCTCTGGTCACAATAGGATGATTGTTCTCACCATCACCAACATGTGTTATCATTTGATATTCCTTCAAGAGGAAAATCAATGACTTTTCCTTTGTCGAAGATCACATCATGGCTTGTAGTGATCGTTTTGGATCATGAAACTTATATGGCTTGGAAGTCCATGAATATCCAATAAAAATACATTTGAAACCAAAATTAAAGGAATCTGAAGTTTGCTTATTAGCTTGCTTATTGGGTGGATTGGACTTTGAATTAGATCCTCTCCCCCTTCATTTTTTATTTGCAGCAACTTGCTTATTTCTACATTACTTTGAATATGCCCTTCTTTTGCGCAATAAAAGCAAGGACCGTTTCTATTTGTTCTCTCGAGAATCAAAATTTTTTGGTGGAATTCTCAACTTGATTTTGTGAGGGCTTTTAGAAGAACTTCAATAAGACCACCTGCCTGTCCTCTTCCTTGAGCCTGCCGATCCCTTCTTCTTGAGTTTGTAAATTTGGTCGTTAAGGCTTGATCATTGCTTTTGGAACCCTGAGTGATTGCTCCGCATTTAAAGGACTACAAAAACCTCCTCGGAAGTTAAGTCATTTCTCTTTCACCATCAAGGTGGTGACAAGGTAACAATATGATCATCCTTATTAAGCCATCAATATGCAGGTGAAAATATAATAACAACTTTCATTATATTGATTCGGCGGAGCAACAAAAGCACAGATCCAAAGTCCATTTTTGGGGCGGGCGGGGAGCCCTCCACATGTTCCCGGGTAATCATTCATTACTATGATCATTATATCACCTTCTAAAACTATTTCATTTACTATTGCTAATTTATCACATACCTCTTTGACCTTTGTCAAGAAAGAGGTTACTGATTCAGATTTGCTCACCTTGATGTTGAAAAGACTTCTATTGGTGAAATAGTACTTTTGTTGCACTCTCTGCCTCATAAATTGATTACAAAATAGACCAAGCTTCCACTTGGTTAATAGTAAAAGAGATGTGTGGGATTATGTGGTAAAGCACTATATTCCAGAACAGAGGGGGCGCGCCAAATCACACCAGAACTATAGGGGGCGTCCCGACAAACAGAAACTTGGGCAGCTCAACCAACGCCAGGAATCCAGTCGCCAGGTCTCAGCTCCCTCTACCAGTGTGAGCCAGGCACAATGCCCAGCACGTGTTGGTGGCCCCAAGACCAGTCGTCAGTCTATGTATGAATGTAACCTCTTCCAAATTTAATAAAGTTGATCCTTGGGGATGATTACCATTTTGGTTTCGCCTCCGGGACTGGTCCAAGTGGAAGGACCCTTACTACAAACTTTTTGCGTCGTCGGCGCCTGAGGGTCCACGTCATCGACTTGTGGCTTGCCGATATGCCATTTGGTCAGTTTGGCGACTACTATGCCTTGGATTTCATGTGTGGCTTGTCTTTGCCTTTGGTTGGGGATGGAATCTAAGTTGGCTTTCAAATTGGTTGGGATTCCAGTTTTCTTAAGTATGAATGGTTAAGCTTGTTACGTTTTCTAAGTTGGCTTTTACGTAAGTGCATGATGGATGAATGTTAGACTTGAGCGCATGTTGGGAAAACCGCTCAAGTCCCAGGGCCCTTTGAGGCGCCAGCGCAACAAGGAGAAGATCTAGAGCCATTGATGCCTAGATAAGCAACCAAGAAAAGACCAAAAAGAGGAAAAACAACCAAGATGAATGCCGCACAAATCTAGGCTATTCCATGATCTGATCTGAAGCTAAGATTGACAACCTTAGCAAGACTAGATTCCCACTCCTATCATTATGTTTACCCTCTCTCCATTGGATCGAAGCCCGATACTACATCGATACTCACCCAATTGGAGATCCAAGCCCTTTCTTTTCCCTCTTGATCACACCGATTAGGGAGGCACAAAAAGGGTCCAACATTTTTTTTGGCGCCGTTGCCCGGGAGATGGTGCTAAACAGTCTTAGGAGTGATTTTTAGTTTGCATTTTTCTTGCTATTTTCTCTCATTTTTGATAGGTTTTTGATTCGCACTCGGTCTTTTTTTCACCTTTTTGACATCTTCCTGACTCACCACTATTCTAGTGAGCAGAGTAGACTCACCATTGTTCTAATGAGTAGGTGTCCTAACTCACAATAGCGAGTCAAGGCGCGAGTCAGGGATGGCCATTCAGGGATGGGAAGTCAGGACGCGAGTCAGAGATGGCGAGTTAGGGCGCGAGTCCTGAGAAAAAGATGGGAAATTACAAAAATGAGCAAGAAATTTAAATTGGCGAGTCAACAGGCCGTGAGTCAACCGATTTGACTTGTCGATCTCTAGAATGACAGTTCTGAGGCTACTGGTCACTTTGTACTGATGGCGAGTCAAATATCTCTGACTCGTGCCCTGACTTGCCATCCCTATGACAACGAATTTTTAGGTCTGATAGCTTGTTGGGAAGGACAAGAGGAATACAAAATAGGCTGGATTGACTCCATGCATGATCCTCTTGTGGATTTGTAGCAAGAAATCTCCCAAAAAGCATGAAAAAAGACAATTTTCAGCCTTTTTTGGGCTTCCTACACCCTCTATTCTCTAAATTCTTGGCTCTAACTTCTTGGACAGGTTCAAAAGATGTTGATATACCCTCATGCAAGGTTTTCAAGGTGATTCACAACAATATGTAATCAATCTATGAAAAAAAAAGATGCAAAAATTATCAATTTTAAACAATATTTTCGGTTTTTCAAATACATAAAGTCGATTTCTACCTCATGCATCCTCATACCACTCACATGAAAGTAAAATTACATACCTATAGCCATTAAAAGTTATGATTTTTTTGGATGACAGTTTTTACTGACCATTTCTAGTCGAAAATCTTAAAAAATAAGCAATTTTTGAACTAGAACATAGCCTAGAACCATAAATCTTGAAAATTTCCAGCATGCAGTCATTAAATTGCTGGATTATTCTCCTTCTTACTAATCGACTATTCGGTTTTAATCTTCATCCATTTTTTTATCCTATCACTATTGTTTTGTTTGAAATTAATAGGTGTAGTCATGCATTGTGAAAGAGCAAGTTCGACCTATCTTCACAACACCTCTTTCCGACATGGTATCAGAGCAAAATCTCTAATACTTGATATCTTTCGCAATATCAAATTGATAATCATACTCTTCAATTCTTTTCAACCTTTCAGTATCAGAGAATTGATTTCCTATTGTTGGCATTACTGCATCTTAGCGTCATCGATACAATCGACAGACTAAGTTCCAGATGGATTTTCAAAGTAAAGCTGATCTCATTGCAAACAAGCTGAATGGATCCAATTATCATGTGGGGAAATCTAAGATGAAGACCTTGCTAATCGCCAACGAATTATGGGATGTTGTTACAAGTACAGAAGTAAAACCTAAAGACGACGACTCAAAGTGGAAATCGAAGGACGATAAAGCTTTCGTGCTTATTATCCTCAATATATCAGATACACAGATTGGACAAATAGCTAAAGCTAAAATGTCAAGAGATGTTTGGGACATCCTAAACTCATTATATGACATGAGGGACATAACTACCTTGTTACATCTACGAGGAAATTCTTCACTTTCAAGATGTCTACTAGTTATTATCTTTAGAGTCACATTAACCAGTTTAAGAATATCTTGCAACAGATGGCTATTGTCGGATCAGTCCATAGACGATCAAGACACAATTATAGACGATCAAGACACAATTATGACATTGCTTTCAAGCTTGCCCTCTACATATGAGAACCGGGTGCTGATCATATCGACACACTCAGATTTAACTCTTACTAGAGTTATTACTATGTTGCTGCAAGAAGACAATAGGATGAAGTTAAGACACTCCGTCCACTTCCTCCTCTCAGGTTCTATGTGTCAACAAAGGCTCTAAGCGATAGAAGCAGAAAA